>APFE031349642.1:119059-136340 GCA_000404065.3 Pinus taeda
CATCATCGCAAGTTAAGGGAAGCTATTGAAATTGAGCGAAGACCCATCAATCTCAACAGAGATGATGGTTGGAAGGTAAGTAGAAGTTGGATCCCTGCCCTGTCGTCTTAGGGTTTCTTCCCCCCCGCCCCTCTGGTCATCCTAGGTGCTTTATCTGTGTGTGTTTGGTTTAGTCTTTTCGAGTATATTTTTTGTTGGCATCGTTGTGTTCTTCTCTTTTTATTGGATTCCTCCAGTATCTATTGATGGCCTTTTTCGTTTTAGGTATTAATCGAATTTTTTCCCTGATATAGGTCCTTTTCCGGTTTTAGTAGTTTATTATTTAATTCATTAGGTTAGTTTGATTAGTATATCTAAATTATGATATATTATTGGATCTAGTTTAAGTAGTATAATGATAGCTTATATAGATATATAGTATATCTCGAGAAAATTAAAATTTTAATAATTTTTAAATAAAACATATATAATATTAACTTAAGAAGAATATATAATTACTTATATAACTTAAATTATTCTTTCTAAGGAAGTATTTCAAGCAATAATAATTTAAAAGTAATTTTAAATAACCATTAATATTATGTTTTTCAAGCAAATAAAATTCTTTTAATATTTGCTCATTTATTTTTATTCCTAATTTCTCTTATCTCTAGAAATATAATATTATTATTATCTTAGTATTATAAAAATAATAATAGATTTAATAATATATATAACTTAAATTATTCTTTCTAAAATATTAATTCGATAGTAAAATTTTTTAAATAACCATTATTTTATTTAAACAAATTAAATTTCCTTTAATAATATCCGCTCATATATTAATCATACCTAATTAAAATATTATATTATGAACTTTATAAAAATAATAATTAGATTTAATTTATTAATATAACCTAATTTATCTTATCTCAAGGAATTAAAATATTACATTATTAACTTAATATTATATAAATAATAATTAGATTAAATTTATTAATATAATTATGACCTAGGTCCTAAAGTCAAATATAGTTGTTATGTAGCCGTTGGAGTCTCTGCTCAGTCTATTTAACTTGCTAGGCCAGATCTGTTTCTTCAACTTGTCCTGACGATGAACCACACTGGTTGGTTCGAAACGCGTCGACAATGATCTTTTTATGTGATTTACGCAGAAGCTCTTTTTACAATTATGATGGATCACAGAAGCCTCAATTCTACAATTTTCAACCATTCAGGAAAAGGTGGTCTAATTGATACCAAGGGTTGTTTTATGATAGGAGTATTTATTGGAACATTTTCTGTTTTATTATTCTCTTTTTGTGGGAGAGAGGTCTCTCCTTCTTCAGATTGATTTTTATGTTTTTGAAGATTTGATCTTGTTTCCTGAATAACAATAGGGGGATTTCTTTGTAACACTCTTCCAAACCTTAAACATTATTTAGATCTAGTGGAGTTATTGCATAAGTTTGAGGATTTTTCCCTTCTATGTTGTACATATGTTGTTGTGGTATTTTATTATTAAGATTCAGAAGTGGTTGAGCGAGAAGTTGATTGGGTTTTTGTGTACATGGTAGGGAGAGCTGTAGATTTTGATTCTAAACTTGCATTTGAGGTAGTTGATTAGCTTGGGGAATTTTATTGGATTGGGGTATAAATTGTGGTGGAAGATAGGATTGTGAATATTGTTGATATTGAGCATAAGCCCCATAAGGACTTTTCCATCCTTGATTCCAAGATTATGATTGTGGTTGAGACCAAGGCTGCAACGATGGATTCCAATTATTCTGTGAAGATTGAGCAAATTGTTGTGGTCTGAAGCCTTGTGGTTGATTTGGTTGGGAGTTTTTCCATGGGCTCTTGGCTATAAAGTAAACAGGGTCTACTTGTTATGGTATTCCTTCATCATTATATACAACCTTGAGACCTGGTAAAGAATGACACTCCTTGGTATCATGATTATCCACATATATGGCACAATTTTCTATTGCTTTTGAATCCAAGGGACACTCTCTTAAGGCATGCTTCTTTTGACATCTAGGACAGAAAATAGATAATGCAACATTTTCAGATTTTTGCTTATTCTCTATTTTAAGGGTGTCTATCTGTTCACTTAGACTCCCTAAAATATATGTCTTGAAGGTATCAAGCAAGCTTCCTAATTCTGCCCTACTGACTATCCCAGTCGCAGATTTATTAATTCTTGATAAGAGAGGGCCTCTAGGACTCTTTCCAATCCGTGCTTTACCCCTTGAGATACGTACACATAGATCACAAATATCTGCAAATGGTAATTGGGAAATATGCCCTTTTCTTTTTAAGTTCAAGAGATCAATTCATTCATCTTTTATAGCTTTGAGCAGGAAGGCTTTCAAAGTTTCCTCATCCAAATTATCCATTTTTGCTCTTTTAATGTTGTAGACAAATCTCTCTACTAAGTCTTCAAGATTTCCATCTTCCTTTTGTGTCATTTTGAAGACTTCATCTTTAAGGTTACTAGGCATACAATAATCTCTATATTTTCCTAAGAAAGCCTCTTTCCTTTCTGCCCATGTTCTTATATAATTCACTCCTAAATTCATAAACCATTTTAAGGTTGAATCCTTTAAGGTAGCAGGAAACAATTTCAGTTTTTGAGCATCATGCAGATAGTCATATGATCTGCATAATACCTCAAATTTGAAGAGAAATGTCTCTGGGTCTCATTTCTTTTTCCGTGGAAATTAGGAAGAATTGAGGGTGATATATTTTTCATTGTGAGGGTTGTATCCTCATAAAAAATAGGAAATCCAAAAGGATATTGATTTCCTCTACCTCTACCCCCTCCTCTATTCCTATCTCCAACTCCTCCTCTTCCTCCTCCAATCCTATTTTCCTCACCATTGACATTTTGTACCTCTTTTTCCCCTTCTCCAGCCATGATAGATTCCTCAAAACTAATGTAAGGTTCTTCTAGTTCTTTTGGTTCCTCTATTAATGGGTGGTCAAAATAAGTTTCTTGTTCCTCTTCTTCACTAGGAACTTCTAATTCTTCTCCCAAAATTTGTTCACTAGTGGATGATAGAAAAACTACTCTTGTAGTTAGGCATGTAGGGTTTTCTTCAATTAAAACTTTAGTGGATGAAGTAGGTGAAGTTTTGGACTGGATTTCTGATCTTGAGACTTCAAGAAGTCTTTGTTGACCTCCAAATGGAATTCGAGTTTGAGTAGGAGGTGTGGAACTTCAAAGTCGTGGTGGAGTGAGTGGATTTGTGGAAATCAAGCTTCTTCCTCGTCCTACAAATCTGCCTCTATAATCTCTATCCCTACGCATATCATGTTTTGAATTAATATATATTTTTTTAAACTTCTATTTGTACTTCCCCGGCAATGGCACCAAAATGTTTAGCCAATTTAATGTTATGAAATTGTCATCATAAATTATCGACTAGGGTAGGTATACTAATGAAGCAAAAGTGCACTATCTGTGCTAGAAGTTATTTTACGTCGTTAAGATATCTATGTTATTTTTAAGGTCTAATATTTAATTAATATGGAGATGGTATTATTGATTAGATTATAGTATTGTTCTTAAAGTTGTTAGCTGGATATCCTAAAAAATAATCTCTATTGAATCAGTTTTGTGGATGGTTTGAGTGATTCTAAACTCTATTTTTGTTAGACTGTTTTGATTTTATCTTCAATTTTATGCTGCAACCAATTCTAGATTACTATGTGCAAGAGAGATCTATTCTATCAAATTGAAAATGAATGATGTTTGAATTTAATTTCCAAGAAAAATGCTGTCACTCTTTAACTCATTCAATCTCATCCAAACAAGAAATAAAATTGATAAACTGAAAAGCAACTAAGCTATTAAATGAGATAGTTGAACTACACTAGGTAGAAATCAAAGGTAATGTTCAATTATACTAAATAAAAAGAAAATGAAATAATAGGATTAAGCTAGGTAGAAAGAAAAGGAAATTTCTTATGCAGACAATAGTTTAATTGTGAATTCCAACATACTGCATTTCAAAACATAAAACAGAGCATCTACAATTTAACTCTTAAATAAATCTATGTGCAATTGGTCAAAGACTTGTACTAGACATAGGGGCCCTCCAAAAAATAGTCGACAATATTCAATCAATGCGACATGGAAAATATGAACCAAGTATATTACTCATAAACAAGCTTAACAAGATGTTCTTAGAATTTACATATATCAGCGTGCACCCAAAACACAGAGCGACCATTGCTTTTATAACATTTCTTTGAATAACAATACGAGAGTTTCAAGCCTACATATCTTTATTTCGATCCTATTGAACCAAACTATATCGCTAAATAATCGATCTGCTATTTGGAAAATAAAATCGATAAGATTTCATGAAAACTTGAACCCTGTCCTGGCAATAATCTTGCAGTTGAATTTGAGTTTGACTGTGTTATAGTGTGACCTTCTTCAAGGATTGGCTTGAGAGAATAGGAAAGAATCCACGAGGGAATCATTCCTCATCCATCCATATCTTCTTTTGCTTAACTGGTGTGCTCGAACCCTGTAAACAATGGAGGTAGCTGTGGAAATATGGATTAACTACAGAAACATGGCAATTCCGTAGCTGGATGCACACTTTAACAAAACAATAAGGTATATAGGCAAATATGAAAAATAGGACATGTAAGTGCTTACCTTCACAAAACCTTGTGTCTATTGCATTTATTTAGGTGATAGGTATAGGGAAAATGAAGAAGTATAGGCAAAAAGGGTGTCAAGATAAGGCAATCCTTGGACTCTACAATGTCCTTAGAAAAATTGTAATGAAGGCCATGGAAATGACCTCCCATTTCCATTCTAGAATTAGAACCGGTCATAAAAAACCAGTTGGATGCTTACACTCAACTTTCACCTTATGACAATCCAAACATCTTACAACAAACTCAGCCACTTATTTCTTCAAGTTAGGCCAATGATAAAACTTCTTGACTAGTGTCAAAGTCTTCCGGTATCCTAGGTGGCTTGAATATGGCTTGACATGAAATTCCCTCAAGATAAGCTTCTTGAGCTCACTGATATCTGGCACATAAATCTTGTTCCTAAATTTGATGGCCAAGCCATCTGCCATGATGTGATACTCCTCATCCCGATCACTTTCACCTTGTTGCAACCTCTGCTTCAGTTGTTGATACCTCTCATCATGCTACCCTGCATGCAAGATATGCTCCTATAAATCTGTCCCATATGACCTTATAGCTAAAATATGATTCACCTACACTTTCCTAATAAGAGCATCTGCAACCCTTTTCTCCTTGCCCTTGATGTACCTGATCTTAAATTCAAACTCGTTAAGGGTGGCCAAACATCTAGCTTTCCTGGCATTCAGATTAGGTTGGTCAAAAAAGTATCACAATCTATTATGATCACTAATAAAGACGAACCTCTTGCCAAGAAGATAATGTCTCCACATCTTCAATTCATGAATGATATCTACTAACTTAATATCATGAGTCACATAGTTCTACTTGTGCTCATTCAGCTTCCTTGACTCATAGCATACCACTTGTCCTTCCTACATTAGGGCTCCACCAAGTCCTTCCTTGCAATCATCTATACATACCATGAAATCCTTGTCAGGATATGCAATCTTCAAGAATGGAGCATTTGTTAGTAAATGCTTAAACTGCTCAAAACTAGCTACACACTCTTCAGTCATTAAAAATTCTTCCCTTTCCTTTGGAAATATGTAATAAGATAGCCAATCCTTGATAAGTTCCTAGTGAACCTCCTGGAATAACCTGCTAGTATGAATGATCTGACCTCATCCACATTCCTAGGAGTTGGCCACTCCATGATAGTTTTAATCTTTTTGAGTCCATTGCTATCCCTTCCTTGGAAAAAACATGTCTCATGTAGTGAATTTGAGACTGAAAGAAGCCGCACTTGCTGAGCTTGGCATACAAGTAATTCCGTCTCAACAATATCAGCAATGCTGTCAGATGCTCTACATGCTCTTCTTCATTCTTAGAGTATATCAATATATGATCTATAAATATTATCACAAACTTTTCTACATAAAGACGCAATACATTGTTCATTAAACAAATGAAAGTGGCTTGAGCGTTGGTAAGACAAAAGGAACCACCACAAACTCATAATTTCCATACCTTGTATAGAATGCATTCTTGTAGATGTCTTCTTCTTTGATGCACACCTGATGATATCCTGATCTCAAATCAATATTTGAAAACAATGCAACTCCCTTTGACTAATCAAATAAGTCATCAATCTGTGGAAATGGATACCTATTCTTGATAATCACCTTATTCAACTTCCTATAATCAATGCACAATCTAAGAGTACCATCCTTCTTCTTTACAAACATTACTCGTCGACCCTAAGGTGATACACCTAGCCTTATGTATCCCTTACCAAGCACTTACGTAAGCTACAACTACAATTCCACCATCTCTAGAGTACTCATCTTGTAAGGTGCCTCAGATGTTGTTTTTTCTCCTGACATCAATTTGATCGAAAATTCCACTTCTCTATGAGAAGGAAACTCTGGAATCTTTGCAGGAAACACATCCTGAAACTGCTATGAAAGAGGATACTTCCTCAGGACTTCATCATCCTCAACATCCTTCCCTTTATCACTATAAATATGAATTGGAAACAATACACATCCGTTCTGGCAACTGCGCTTTTCCTGTATAGATGTAACCATTCTCATTGATATAGGATTCTTATTTCCTTGCAAGATTCTCCTTTCCCCATCATCATCCAAGCACTTAATAAACTTATCACAATAGTCCACTTTAGTTTTGTGAATGAACAACCAGTCCATGCCCAAAATCATATTATATGATCCAAAAGGAAGAACATTTAGATGTGTTGATGTAGGAATGCCATTCAACTCAAATGCACAAGATCTCACCCAATGATGAACTCTTCTCTTTGTCCTTGTAGCCAATTGCACGAACCAAGATTCTACATGAACTTCTTTATTCAAGCAACACTTATCCACTAGGTCAACACTAATGTAACTATAATTAGATTCAGATTAATCAAAATGGAAACAACTTTATCATGGAGCTTACCTTCCATCTCAATAATGGATTCCTGATGATCTTCCTTCTTGTTATCCACTATTGCATAAATCTGAGGAATACTCTTCCCAACATCTCCAACTATATGTGCCTCCTAAGAACTATAAATCTGAGGCCTAACACTCTGATGTGATAGAACTCACTCTTGCAATGCTCTCCACCACAATTCCAACACCTCAAAGGCTTCCTCCAATGAATAAGGCTCATCATACTCAATAATATCTTTAAATGCTAAAGGAAATCCATTGATGAACCTTCGAAATTTTTTCTTCTCATCCTTGCGGTAGGGAAAATACCTCAATTCTCCATAAAATTGGTCATTTACTCTTCATCTATCATGGAACCCATGTTCAACTCATAGAATGCCTTGGCCTTTCCATCATAATATCTCTCTGATAAGTACTTATTCTTAAAGGGTCTCATGCCAAATAACTCCTCTACCATGATGCCTCTAACACGCTTCACATATTCCCACTAGATATCTCATTTTCCCTTCATACTAAAGATCATTATATTGGATTTCATATTCTCTGAATAATCATGCAATCCAAATAAATTCTTTATCCGAGGAAGCCATGCTTCTGTATCTTCTGGTTTCTTCACATCCCCATCAAAAGTAGGAGGCTTGGCTTTCTTTAACTCCTCTAGTAACTACAATTTCTCACTCCTCCTATAAGGATGTTGGTATAATGACGATGATGTATCTCATAAATAGAGTTGGAATAAAATATATGGTTGCTAGTATGCCTATCAAGTGTATCCAAAGATCTTCCACCTATGATTGTGGCATCCCTGTCCAACCCATGTCCTCTATGAGACCTACTACCATATGCCCCATTTTTCTTTTCTTCCTTTCCCTGATTGATCCCTAGCTGTCCCTCCTTCTATAAATATCAAAGGATCTAAAGGATGGCTACATTAACTTCTTCTTACTTTTCCTGAGCTTTGGCAAGCCTTTCTTATGCCTAAATCAACTTGTTAATATCTTCCTTGCAACTCCTAATTTTTTCCTTCAAACTTCTTACCGTATCTGCTAAATCAGGAGAGTCATGTTCTCGTTGTTGCCCAATTGACCTTTCCCATTCCATGTAATTCACATAAAGCCTGTAAGGGGAGTCATGTGAACTATAGTCCACGATTCTTATCTTCATGTTTGATCTTCTATCTCTTGCAAACATGTCATGTTCGATAAACCAAATAGAGACATAATAAAAATCATACCTTAGTGTATTTCACGGGAGGCTATCTAGTTTGTACAACCAATCCAAATTAGCACAATATAGATAAATAATGACATCAACATATAAAAATTATGCATGATAACACAAAACTACAATAATGACCACATGCATGCTAACCATAACCATCACAATGCATGCATAGTAGACACATATACAATTAACATGTAAGCATAACAATAGGTATTTCCCCTAAGGTCTAGTACTTCAACCTCACTCTGATATCACCCAAAGAGAACAAAACTTGCCCTAATACCACACCGTAACACCTCCTCCTACATTTACCCACTTTGACAATATTTTGTAGGGTAAAAATGAGTTGAGTGTCACTATGATATGACCCAACCTCCAAGTTCCAGTTATGGAAGTGGGGCCTACAAACCAAAACACATATTGACATCCCTAAGATACTATAGAACACTCAGGAGGCTAACGGCCACCCCAAGTAGTCAATCCCTGAGTTGGAACTCATTTTCACTAGGTTTACACCCCAACTGCACCCTTGACACATTGTGCATGCAGTTACGAGGCTCCAACTGCACCCATAAGCCTGCTTACATGCAGTTATGACCCAATCTCCTCTATTTTTTCATGTGATCACGAGATATATGCGACTTTTTCAGGTTAACCTCTATACCACTACTCAATACTGCATGTAACATTCCATAATCATGACAATGATGATAACGCTGCTAGACAATAAAAACTTGAGCAAGATCTTGACCAATACATGCATGAAACAAGATAGACATTTTGTTGAACAGATAGTAAATATATAGGCTACTGGTCATGAATGCATATATGATCATAAACTTCTGAAATTCATCTGGAAAACACCAAGAAGGCTCTATGCCCTCTATAGATAGTTGTAATAACACTTGTTAGCCCATGCATTCATTAACCATCCAGTGACTTATCAAATCATGAACAATATCCATAGTGAGAGTACATCATACAACCAACATATAAAGAACGTATAACCAGAATAGAAACCATGAAAAATTAGCCACGAGATCACCATAATAATAAATAAAATTCTCATACATCACAAAAGGAAAATAACTCATATTAACATCTGCAAATGCCAACCAAGTGAGGGACTTCCATGTACCGCCCAACCATAGTTTGGTTGAACCAAAATATCTCTTTCATCCAATCACCCCCACCCCATATTTCAAGCATGAATGTGGGATCATAAGGGTTAAACCAAAATAGAACCAACTAGAGCTTCCAAAGGCCAAACCACCTCAACCCTCAAGCATAGTGATCTCACCTATATGGTCCTTAAATAACTAACATCAACCATATTAGTCTCCACCCAAGCTTTCCAGGGCTCCAGGAACTAGTAACTCAATCCACAGCCTCCAAGGAATCCTATCTATTTCAAGGCTCCAGAGAATTTGTCCAAGCTCTAGGGACTAGTAAGTCAACCCATATCCTCAAGAGAACACAATTTATTTCAGGGGTCCAAAGAATTCTTTCAAACCCACAACCATAGGAAACCTGAGAACTAATTAGAAAACCAAATGGGAAAACCCACTACATCATGGTTATCAAGGAAATGGCAAGACAAGGATGAAATCACTGCCAGTCTAGGAAAATCTCCATGCTAATGATAACACATAACCAAGGAACCACATGCATATACCATGCATCCAAAAAATAGAAAGGAGATCACACATGCAACCTGTTACCTATAGTGTATCCTTTTTGTAGTTGTTGATCCAACCTTCTGCTTTCAAATCCAAGTGAATGCTAGAGTGCTCCAAGAATACTGTAAGTGTGCAAGAGTATGAGAGAATGAGAGTGTGGAAGGAGAGAACCAAAACTGAACTGACAAAATCTAAAAAAAAAAAAAAAAAAAAAATTAATGACCAAAAGCTAAACTAAAAAAAGTTGTGTATTATTTCTCTGATGTCTTTTTATCATTGATGTCTCATTTTTCTTCATTTTCCTCTAATTTCCCTTGCCTGCAAATTTGTGCTTCTTCACCTTCCTTTTCTCCTATTTTCCTTTATTTTTATAAGTAAATGCCAATTATTACCTATTTTCCTTTGCCAATTTCCATATCCATTAATAAACCCTAAGTAATGCCCATTATAATTTTTTCCCACCATTCATCTTGTAATACGTGTCCCATAACCTTAGTCTTATTTTATCTACATGGAAAATCAACTAGGGGATGTTACAGTATCTAGGGAATCTTCTACAAACATGAGAAGTATTCCTTCATCATCCCTACCAGGGATGTTCCTGATCTCTTCATGGGACGTTCTTTCCTCCACTTGGGAGGTATCTTCATTAACTATTGATACAAAAGTAGGTCTCCCTTCATCACTATTACTAGATGCAAAATTTATCTTTTTCTTCTAATAATACATGTGAGAAAGTAGAAGATAAATAACATATTTTTTTGCATCTATCACATATCAATAGCATAAATTTTGAGTAGCATGACCTCTCATCCAAGTATTCTTCTTTTCATTTGGATTGAAGATTAGTAGCTTGTGCAATTGGAGGAAGATGCTCGATCCTCTAAGAATTTTCTTTTTTGGATGCTTCCTTCTTCCTTTTGTTCCTTTTTTCTTATTCTTATTTCTAGCAGCAACTTCTATAGAGTCTAGTTCACTACTTGAGAAAGAAGGTTTATCAACCTTCTCTAGATCCTCGTGTTTATCACCTCCATATATATACAATGGACCCTGTCCCACATTTCTCTAGCAGAATTGCAATGGCTCACTTCTTTGGAGTCTGAATTTGACAGTCCCTTCAAGATAATATGTATTGCTTCATTATCATTGTCATTCTTTACTCCATTCACTATAGAAAACCATGCATCTACATCAACTACCTTTAAATAGGATTCCATTCTAAACTTCCAGAGCACATAATTGTTGAGAAATGTAACTAGTATCAATATTCATAATTATTGTCTATCTCGTGACATAATGTAATTTATATGTATTTGTAAAAATAAGAAAAGAAAAATTATTGTAAAGCTAAAAATAAAAATTATTTTTAAATGTATGGGTTTCATACTCAATTTATTATAATTTTAGGTCTAAGTGCCCTTTGTGTGCCCCTAGGGTTTAGTCATGAGTCTTTGTCCTTGCCATATGTTCTAGACCCTTATTGGGCTTTTTATGTCAAGAAAGAAAAAATATTTCTAAAATTGCCATTTGTCACTCCTCCATCAATTTGGCATCATGAATATGATTCAACCACATAAGAAGACTATATATAATCTATAACTTCAACCTATTGTGTCATCCATCCAATCAAGATTCGATCTTCAATATTCTAGCAAAGAAAGAAGTGTGAAGGAAGTCAAAAGGAAGATTTTATCATTACAAGATGGAAGGAGTCTAAGCAAAGAAGAGAGGGACCTAAATTTGCTAATTTTCTATCACACATGTGAATAGACCTAAAGCATAAGTGAAAAGGTTCAAGGTCGAGGGTGTAGGCCGATATTTTAGATGTTGCAGAGTGGGTCGAGACCCAGTTTGACTTAGATTTTGGAAGGTTGGCTTATGATAACTTTTGAGGATTTGAGTAGAGTTTGCTTCTCTTCATGGGAGGTTGACTTGGTGGATTGGAGGAAGTCTTTGTCTTGGTCAAAGGGTCTTGTTTATCTCATTTGATTTTGTTCTAAGAGAAGAGAAGAGAATTTTTAGGTTTTCCCTAGAAGGGATTTTTACATGGTTGAGAGCCTACATCCCGTCTCCTTGTTGTTTTGATCTTCATACATTTATGTTTTGGTAGTTTCTTGATGATAAGAAGATAAAATAAGACAAAATAAGTTAATAAGAATAATAATAAATCACAAGTAATTATCAAGAAAAGAAAATATTTATACCTTTATGATTTTCTAGCATGATATCAAAGCTAAGGTGAAGTAGAAAGGAAAAAGGCAGCTTGAAGATCATCTACTCTCTAGTAAGGGTTCAAGAAAGTATTCAAGAAGAAGGAAGAAAAGTTTTTGTTTTTTGAACCTTGATATGAAAACCTAAAGTAAACACCTTTTGTGACATTTCTTAATATGAAAAAATGATATGGAAATTCCTTCTACGATATGCTATATATGATGTATCTTCTTTTGTGAAATTCGAGCTAGTCAAGAGCTCCTATAATGATAGTAAGGCAAGTTTCTGTGGTAGATAGTACATGTTTTTGTGATAGAATATGTGAGTTCCTATGGTAGATTTCCTGAGCCAATCTAAGATATATGATGATGCAATGTAAGTTTCAAAGAGGACACTGACCTCATGCCTCACCACAGAGAGGTCGACTCACATACTTCAATGCATCCAGACGATGAGCAAGTCTCGAATGACCAAGGAGGCACTGAGATCCTTAGTGGTCAGCCGGAAGCAGAGATCCGCAACATCTCCTTTTATGAATGTCAACATAGAGTTGGGAAGTCTCGTAGAGTGTTGACTCCAGAGGACCAAACATCCCCTGCGCAAGTTTAAGAACAAGTGATCATGACTGATGTGCATCAGGACCTAGCTACTTTGGCCGATGCAACTAGAGTGTATGACGAAACCACTAGCTCTAGTGTTCGTTTCCTCATAGCTGATAATGAGCAAATAGTGAAGGAACTACAGGTGGCCAAGCAGGGAGGAGACTTGGTGACAATGTCTGCCCAAGCTGAACTAAAGAAGACAATACTAGATGAAGTATTGTCTTTGGACACAGCCATGTGAGCATTATACTCCAGGTTTGGTACCATGCACCAAGCAGTGGTTCATCTTCATGGATGGAAACATCAATGTGCGAGAAGAGCAAGCATCTTGAAGAACATACATGCTTTCGTTGACAACATGCAAGCATGGATGATGAGGTACAAGGGATCCCCGCTTCACTTGCCAAAGATGATGAGGGTCAATGCGGTCGATGTTGGAAATAATACTGAGAGGGGGGGTGAATCAGTATTATCAAATTCTTTTCAATATGACTTCCTGATTTATACTTAATTTAATCTTCAGATATTGATCATTAACTTGTATGTCAGTACCATATAATAATGAGCATGAAACAAGAAAAATAGATAGTCACACCAAAGAATACCATATATAAGGTGGAAACCCAATGTGGGTGAAAACCACCTGCTGCAATATGTCTCTATCTTCTTTCAATTAGAAACTTTTTTTACAATGATTTTGTACTGGTGCAGTCCTTTACCAGTACGCAGGCTGCAACCTGCAGAGAGCTACAACTCTCTCTCGTTTTCCAATCTCTCCTGGAAGGGAGCTACAACCCCCTTAGCTCATTTACTTCTTTAAGGACCATGTTTCATTAATTTTCAAATTGGATCCCTGGACATCAAATAGTCATCAAGTACATGCAAATCACCCAATCTCCTTATACAATCGACCAGTGAATCACCCAACACTTCAAAATACTGTAAACAGAAAAGTAATACCAGAAATCTAAACAACAGAATTCTGCTGCAATAGATAAAATATAGTCAACAAAAGTTTCAAGATAAGTCCGCTACTTCACCAAGAGGGGCCTGTGAATATCCGCAGCTCTTCTGAGTCTAAACTCCACAGATCCGCACTGGTGGTTCTTCTGCTTTGCGTACTTCTTCTCAGGTCCGCACCCTCACTGTTTGACAGATAGAGTACCTCCGCACTGTGCCTTTCCTTACACTGCGTACCTCACACTTCTCCTTTTTCAGCGCTGCGTGCGGCCCACACTTCACTTTCTCCTGTGTTGCGTACCTCACACTGAGCCTTTTTCTGTGCTGCGTACCCCCTCACTGTGCCTTCGGATCACCTGCGAACTTCTGATTAGGGCCAAATTAACGTCCTCCAATGTGCCACAGTCAGTCAGATCCATAGATCTGTGCATGCGCCCGAGAGATCACGACTTATCAAAAGATTCGCCTTAAGTTTTCTCCTTGATTTAGATCTAGCTTTAAAAACCAACCACCCAAAATTTCAGATCTTAGGATATTCAAATTTCATTAGTGTCTGGCCAAGAGATCTCCTTTCCTTTTTATAGGCAAACCTTTCACAATACCACGGTCCAAAACCATAGTAACACGATACCATGAACCCAATACCTTGGATCAATATTTGTAGATGCAAAACCATGGACCAAAACCATAGGATCAAATATGTCGGGCTAAATACCATGAACCATTCATAAAGATTCCCACGTACACGCGCTTTTCTGCTTTGGAGAGATTGAAACTAGGGTCCGCACCTATTGAACGGAGAACCTGCGTGCATGTCTGCACTCCTTGGTCGGTGTACCTACGGGTCCACAACTTCTTCTAGGATTACCTGCGAGTATCTTAATTTTCATGGTTTTGAGTGCCTGAACTAAGATCTGTCACATGAGTGAGTTGCCATCAAGTACAACACCTGTACCATAGAGCCAAACCAGAATCATAATGCCAACAATCTCCCCCTTTGGACTTGATGGCAACCTCAAGATCCTCAATGTCATTCTCCCCCTTTGACATCAAGGGAAAAGGGTTATGCTCCCCCTGAGAACATGCTTAAATCTTTTCTCTGCTGATAATGCTTCCCCTGACCAGATCCATAATCCACCATAAATTTCTTCAAGAAGAACCATAATCCACCATGACCATGAAAGAGATAGAGACATATTGTAGCCATGTTCAGATCAGCATCCATATTCTCCTTCTGTGCTACTATAATGCCAACAATGCATTATATGTGCTCCCCCTGAACCTGTGCCATCGACCAGCAAATGTACACATATACCACATATAGACCTCGCGTACAACCAACAGATGAGATTCAACAACAAGATGATGCATCAACTACCCCCAGCTTTTGCCTGAGGTATTCAAAGGTTTCCCTGGGAAATGGTTTGGTGAGAATATCAGCAACTTGTTCCTTAAAAGGAACATACTTCAACTTGACCTTTTGTTCAATCACTTGTTCCCTGAGAAAGTGATACTTGATCATTATGTGCTTGGTCTTTTAATGCATGACTGGGTTCTTTGAAATGCTTATTGCACTTGTATTATCACATAAGATGGAGATAGGTGGTGTACAAGTGATTTGAAAGTCCTGTAAGGTCTGCATCATCCAAAGGAGTTGAGTGCAGCAAGATGCAGCAGCTACATATTCCGCTTCAGTTGTAGATAAAGCAATCGAACTTTGTTTCTTGTTTAACCAAGATACTAATCTGGAACCCATAAAGAATGCACCACCACTTGTTCTCTTCCTGTCATCCACGCTTCCAGCCCAATCTGCATCTGTATAAGCATGAAGAGTGAGATCTGTATCTCTAGGATACCATAAGCCATAGTTTTGAGTTCCTTGAAGATACTTGAAAATTCTCTTTACTTCCTGAAGATGAGTTTCCTTTGGATTTTCCTAAAATCTTCCAACTATTCCCACTGCATGCATGATGTCTGGTCGAGTACATGTCAAATAAAGTAGACTTCCAATCATAGACCTGTAGGTTGGTTGATGCATTGCTGCTGATTCATCATTTGCACTGAGGCTGCATCCTGTGACCATGGGGGTACATACTGGTTTTGCATCTTCCATGCCATACTTCTTCAGAATCTGCTTGAGGTACTTGGTTTGAGACAAGAAGATACCGCCTTCATTTTGTTGGATTTGCAATCCAAGAAAGTATGTCAGTTCTCCAAGCAAAGACATTCCGAATTCTTTCTGCATCACCAAGGCAAAGCTTTGACTCATAGCTTCTTCATTGCTGCCAAAGATAATATCATCTACATACACAACAAGTATTAGCAATTTGTCATTTTCAATTTTTATATAAAGATTGCTATCTGCTGATCCCTTTGAAAAACCTTGTTGATGAAGATATTTGTCCAAACGATAGTACCAAACTCTTGGAGCCTGTTTAAGACCATAGAGAGCCTTTTTTAGTCTGCAAACAAGATTTGGATCATTCCCAAGGATGAGACCATTTGGTTGCTCAATGTACACTTATTCTTCTAAGTCCCCATTCAGAAAGGCTGATTTCACATTAGTTTGAAAAACTTTGAACTTTTGAAAGCTTGAGAGAGCAAGGAACATTCAGATGGCCTCAAGTCTAGCAACAGGAGCAAAAGTTTCTTCAAAGTCTATTCCTTCTTGTTGAGCATACCATTTATAAACAAGTCTGGCCTTGTTTCTAATAACATCCCCATTTTCATTCAACTTGTTCTTGAAGATCCATTTTGTCCCAATGACATTCTTATCTTTTGGTCTAGGAACTAACTCCCAAGTGTTGTTCTTTTCAATCTGCTCAAGTTCTTCATCCATTTCCTTGATCCAGCATTCATCTTTACATGCCTCTTTTACATTTTGTGGCTCAGTGGAGGAGAGCAATGCCAAATAGCTTGAGGCTTCTGCAATTGTCCTTCTAGTTTGTACACCTGCTTCTTTCTGCCCCAAAATCAGAGATTCTGGATGATTCTTCTGAACGTACTTAGATGGGGTCCTTTCTTCTATCCTTATCTGTTCCTCTGGTGCCTCTTGAGGTTCTTCTTCATCATCTGTCTGATTTGGAGCATAGTCTTCATCCTCTTCAATATCTTCATGATTTACTTGCCTAGGGATGTATCCTTTTTCATCAACCACTACATCAATGCTGTCGACAATTCTTCCAAGTCTTTTATTATAACACTTGTATGCTTTGCTATAGGGAGAATAACCAAGGAGAATGCCTTCATCTTCTCTGGGTTCAAGTTTTCCAAGTTGTTCATCAATATTCTTAATATAGCATTTGCTCCAAAAAATTTTGAAATGCTTTACCGAAGGAGTCTCACCATACCAGAGCTTCGTGTGGAGTTTGAGTGTTGTTCACTCGGACATTTGTTTTGTTGAGAATTACAACCACAACATATGCAGCTTCACCCCAGAAGGTTGCAGGAGTTCCAGACTCATCAAGCAAAGCACGAGCCATTTGTTGGACTGTTCTGTTCATCCTTTCCACCACTCCATTTTGCTGAGGAGTCCTAGCTGTAGAGAATT
>APFE031349642.1:167412-194868 GCA_000404065.3 Pinus taeda
AGATGATTTGGGAAGCACACTACAGTCGGGCTGCTGGGCATTTTGGGGTCGAGAAAATAGTGGCAGTACTGCAAAATTATTTCTATTGGCCGAATCTTGGACAGGATGTTGGGAAGTACATCCGATCATGTACTGCCTGTGCCATTGCCAAACCGACCATTAAGAAGCAAGGCCTCTATACCCCGTTGCCTACCCCTAGCCGACCTTTGGAATCCATCTCCATGGATTACATGTCAGGCCTTCCTTCCACTAAGCATGGAAATGACTGTGTTTTTGTGGTCGTCGACCGGTTCTCAAAGATGGCATTATGATGGCCTGCAAGAAGAATATCACAGCAGAAGCCACTGCTAAACTTTTCTTCGAACGAGTGTGGGTGCACTTTGGGATCCCACAGTCTATCATCTCAGATCGGGACAGTCGGTTTCTCAGCACATTTTGGTCCAGTCTCTGGTCAATGCTGGACACCAAACTCACGAAGTCCACAGCTTTCCATCCTCAAACTGATGGCCAGACAGAGGTTGTCAATAGGATGATTGTGCACATTCTGCGCATGTATAACTCAAAGCATCCACGCACATGGGACGAGAGCCTCCCCTATGTTCAGCACAGCTACAACCGAGCTCTTCACAGCTCCACGGGCCATAGCCCTTTTCAGGTGGGTTTGGGATTCCAGCCACTATGCCCCATTGATGTGGCCATGCCACTTGCAGCTACTCACATGAATTCAGCTCATGTCCAGTCCGAAACAGATAAGGCCACCAGTTTCATTGAGCACATCCAACATATTTTCTAGCAGGTCCATGACATTCTTGAGAAATCAAATGCCAAGTACAAGCAGCGACATGATCAACATCGGGTGCCACACAAGTTTCAGGTGGGCGACAAAGTCTGGTTGCATTTGCAAAAAGAATGCCTTACTGGAGCCTAGCGGAAATTGAGACCACTCTGATATGGTCCTTACACCATTACTAAGGCTATGGGAGACAATGCATTTGAGCTCAGCATTCCCCCATTCCTTGGCCTGCACCCAGTGTTCAATGTGGACCGCCTTCGGCCATACTTTCCACCATTGCTAGACACATCCGACATTGCAGAACAGCTCCAACCCACAGAATTAAATCCAGATTGCATGGAACAAGCTGCAACTGATCGGATCATGGACACACAGATCAAGAACACTCGCCAACAGAATATCCAACTGTATCGAGTTGTCCAAGCAGGCCAACTCCTTCAGCAGGGCAAGTGGTTCACCAGGGAACAGGGTTAGCAGAAGTTTCCTCATCTCATGGAGGAGCTCAACGCAATGGGGACCATTGCTTCCTAAGGGGGGAGGAATGATCCAGGTGGATATTGGTGGCCACCTGCCAAGTCCACCTGGACCCCCACCATTGTCTTTCTCAGCATTTTCAGTTTCCCTAATTGTAGCACAACTTACTATTTTTAGCAGTTTTTCAGGTCCTGAACTTCCGGAGCCGTTTTGAGGCCCTAAACGACGTTTTTTGGGGAATCCAGGAGCAACATGGTTCCATGCAATGGACTGATGTTGCCTGTTCCAACAATGATAGTGCTCAAATAGATCTTTCTAATGAGATATTGTATGCGTCAAACGGAGATCATATGCTAAAGTTACGACCTCAGGAAGTTGATGTACCAACTTACCCCCAAACGGGGCCCACAGTTTGGCGTTTCATCTCCTAGGGTTAGGTTTTGGAATGTTTAAGGGTTTATTGTTTCTCACAATAAATAGGCCTTCGAGCCTCATGTACACAGTTCAGAGGCATGTAGCCATCACATCTCTCTCAGAGATAAGCTGACCATCGCCCTAAGCTAGTTTATTTCCATTTCTGATTGTAAGCATGTTTCAGTATTTTCCATTAATGAAATGAAGTATTATTTCCGCTGCATCTTTGTGTATATGGTTATCTATGTAATTTGTTGCGTTCCTGTTTAAATCTGGATCAGTTTCCATCTTGAAAACACAACTAGAATAGGTAGAGAGGATACAAGAAGTAGTGAGAATCCAATTGAAATAAATGTAAGAAGAATGTCAAAAGATAGAAGTAGAAGTTATTGACTTGAGAATGGAACTAGAGAAATAAAATTCTCAATTGAATAAAAAATTGAATTTTGGAGAGAGTAATGAAATATTAGATGATATTCTGAGTTGTCAGAGGTATCATGTCATAAAAATGAGTCTTGGCTACAAGGAAAATCATAAGACATCCAAGGGACAATCAAGCACAAAGCCATCATAAAAGGAAAAGGAAGAAAAGCCAAAAAGTTATGTTGATGTTTTCAAGAGGTCCTTCAACAATGGAAGAAGCATGATGAAAATAGATGAATACCAAAAAATACCTTATTTTTCTCACAAGATCAACAAAAATGAATTTAGAAAAGTTGTTCCACCGAGAAGGCCTATTAGATCTCAATATCAAAATATCTTCTTTGGCTATTGCTTTGCTTGTAATAATTTTGGTCATAAATCAATAAATTGTATAGCTTATGGGAGAAATAGAAACAGAGGATCTCATCAGACCACAAAGAATGGTTTTGTGACCAACAAAACCAATAAAGGTGGTTTTAGAAGATACAACTCATTTGAACCATTGTTGGATCATGTTGAATGTGATAAGTGCAATAACTATGGGCACAAGGAATGTGATTATAGAAGCAATACATTAAGGTTACCTAAGAAAAAATGAAAGAATATCTTACCAATCATAAAGAATAATGCACAAAAGTATGGAAAATGAAGCAGGAAAAATAAGAGGAGAGTGGACTTAATCTATATGCTCAAAGCACAACAATAAAATGGTTTATTGATATTGGATATGTTCAAACCACAGACAATAGATCGGAGTAAATTTCTTAATCTAAAATAGGAAAAAGGAGGTAGTGTTACCATTGGAGATAATGCATTAGCAAGGATAGATGGAAAGGGAACAATTAGCCTTGATCATGAAAATACTAAAACTCAGATTGTCTTGTATGCTGAAGGTTTAATAACACAATATTATAAGTGTTATTTAAATTTGTTATCAATCATATGATCTCACATTTCATTTCAAAGGATGTGAAATAAGGAAATCAGGTTCAATAATATTAGTCGAAAAAACAACCAAGACCTCAAGTAATGTGTATGTCCTCAATGAAGTTAAAAGAGAAAATTTTTGTATGGGAATTACTAATGACTAGTAAAGGAAATCTCAAGCTTAACAATAATATACCTTTTCCATTAATGTCAAAGGGGGAGAGATTGTAGATATGGGGAGAAGATGCAGATATGAGAAGTTCTACAATAGAAATGCACAAATGTCTTGTGTTTCCATCAGTAACAAAGGAGGATATTGTTGAATATTGTGTTTTCATTCATTTCAAATATAGGGGGAGAGTAAGAATGCCAAATTTATGGGGAGACAAAGATGTATGCACAACTAAGGTTAGGGAGTACTAGAGTATTGTTGCAAAATTGACTAATGGTTGTCAATATTGATAAAGGGGGAGATTGTTAGAAATATTGTTTTCATTGATGTAAAATATAGGGGGAGACTATGGATGTCCAAAATAAAGGTTGTAAGATGAATATTTCTAGAAATATTGCTTGGATGCCTTATTTTTTATTGATGCTTAGTTTAGATAACCTATGTTTGAAAGCATCTTTACTATAAATACCTAGCTCAAATGGGAACATAAGACTTGTGGCTAAATAGCTTATTCCAAGACCTTTACAATAGTATATGGAATTCCCTCTAACTCCATGATAATACATACATATGAAATAATATGTTGAGTTGGTCTAGCTAGAAAGTATAGGTCGTCTCAGCTAGTTTTACAAGTCATCCCCATAATTGAATGTATAAATAATATAAATAAGTATCTTTTGAAGATCGTCGAATAAAGAGTAGATCTAAGACCATGAAACTTGGATAATATGGAGATGATATTCATGTACTTGTGATATAAATTTCAGACTATGGTTCACTATAATTTCAGATATATGATCTAATGAATTCATGTTTCCTGAATGCTCCTGAAATATTCTTCAAATAGGTTAGCTTGAAATTTTTTCTTACATGTTTCAAACTATAAAATTTGGATAAGATTAATTGTGACAGAAATTTCAAACCTTGGTCCTTCATTAACTATAATTTTGGAGATATTCTCTAAGGAAGTTAGGGTTCTTGAAAGCTCTTAAAACATGCTTCAAATAGGTCATCTTCAAATTTTTCACTATAACATCTTTCTAAGTTTTTTTTACTATAAAACATGGAAGAGAGGGAGGAAATATATATAGGTATTTGTGATATAAATTTTATATTTGATTCGCTATAATTTCAAATATATTCTCTGAGGAAATTAGGGTTTCAGAATGCTCCTAAAATATATTTCAAATAGGTCATCTTTCCATTTTTTCTATAGTTGTTTTCATATATGTTTTAGAATATGAAATATGGAGAGAGAGAAGGTATATTTACATACCTATGGTATAAATTTTAGAATTTTGTTTGTTGTAACTTCATAAATATGCCTTGTGGAAGTTAGGGTTAATGAATAGCCTTGAAACCAACTTCAAACAACTAATTTTGGAATTTTTGTTGAATTTTATTTTAGGACTTTTCAAACTATGAAAATTTTAGAGATCCAAGGAGACATACATAAGTTCCTTGAGTAAAAATTTCATAATCAAATTGGAAAAATTGGATATGTGGCATGTTATCCAACTTTTTTCTTGGGAAGAGTCCAAAAGCAACAA
The DNA here is from genome assembly GCA_000404065.3 of Pinus taeda. Taxonomy (NCBI): domain Eukaryota; kingdom Viridiplantae; phylum Streptophyta; class Pinopsida; order Pinales; family Pinaceae; genus Pinus; species Pinus taeda. The sequence continues at coordinate 172,166 of APFE031349642.1, forward strand.
TTTTTAGGAGAAACATACCTAGTGAAGGTAGAAGAAAAAATCAAATGTGATGAAGGTAGGAGCAGTAAGTAGACCTAGTGAAGCAAGAAACAATTGATAGACCTAGTGAATTCATAAGTAGAAAGTAGAATTAGTGAAATAGGTTGGTTCCTATGAATATCTTGCAGCAGAGGGGATTGTTGTCTCTTATAGGTCGATACCTACAAATATTATAGCAGGGGGATTGGTATTTCTTGTAGTTTGGTTCCTAAAAATATCGTAGCATGGGGGATTGACATCTCATGTGGGTCATTTCCTACAAATTTTGGAGTGTGGGGGGGGGGGGGGGTGTGGGGGGTTGGGGGTTAGTGTCTTGTATAGGCCAGTGCCTACAACTATTATGGTAGGGGATATTGGTGTCTCTTGTAGATTCGTGCCTATAAAGATCTATTATAAATAAATTTTCATTTATATCTTATATTCAACATGAGATATTGTTTGGTTTTCAAGCATGAATGTTTAAATAAATAAGAACTTGTCTTATACTAATTCACCCTCATTCCCCCACCTACTCGTCACCTCCTTCTTAGTATATGTGTGAATCCAACACAACCCAAATGTTACCAATGTCATTTTCCCAGAATTAATGACTCCCTACAAAACTTATCATGGATAAAACAAAAGCAAGGAAAATGAAAAATTCGTAAATCCTAACTATACAAGAAGAAAATTATTAACTAACAAGCACACATTAAAAAAATAAAAATAAAAAGCAAGTTTTGGAATGCATAAGAAATGAAATCCAAAATCAACAAGAAAATCCCAACATTGTAGTAAATCAAAATCTAAACATGAAGAATAAAACAAATCATTTTAGTCTCATTTAAATTAGAAAATGATTCATCATAAAAAGCCATTAATATCCAAGGAAATTGTCCAAAATAAAACTTTGATAAGCCACACATAAAAAATAAGCTACAAATGTACTCATAAATTGTGAGGTGTGTTAAAGTGAGTCAAATAAACCCAATTTTTGGACCCCATATAACTTCATTGTTTAATTAACCTTCTAACTTCCTTGTTATCTATGTTCTCACTCCCCAAGGAAATTCAATTAGTATATATAAATTCAATCACCTTCATTTATTTAACTCTATTTCCCCTTGAATTCAAAACTCTCATAAATATGATATGCTTAAACACATACATTTTCTTACCACAAGGTACTATATATTTTATCATTAGCTTAACAAGGGGAAAAATCAACCTTATGGATCATGATAAAGTATTATAGTGATTGCAACATGTTATTCTTTGTTAAGTACTAAATATTTCAATTATCAAGAAGGCATAAGATGTAAAATTGTAAGAATTAATCAGGGGCAAGTGAGACTACTTCCTTATAACAACAAATTCAACCTATTTGCATAATGATGCATCATTTTTTTGTAAGTACATGTAGAAAAGAGTAGTTCACTCTCAGAAAATAAAATAATCACCACTTAGAATATATGTAATTCTCTCAAACAATTAATCTTTAGTTTAAGCACTTTCATGAGTGATGATTTCTTTGAATTCTTCCCAAGACTAAAATGAGAATTCCACAATATAAGGTTTAATAATGAAAAAAAAAAGTGATTGATGAAATTCTCTTAAGCATTCACAAGAATTTCTCAAAAAATTCTTATGTGAACTAAATTTAAGACCTTCATACCTTTTCATTAATTGGTGAAGAAAGGTAATCATTTTAAATATGAAATTGTTCAATCATACCTTATTCTTCCTTTCATCTTGCTCTTGTACAGTTTAATTAGAATATTTGTTAATTTTAGGTATGTTCTATGCTATAGCAATTTATTTAAATTTTCATAGTTAGCAATCTCATCAGCATTAAAGTAAACTGCAGATAGAACATAAATATAACTCGTAGAAGACAAGCCAAGACAAGAGGACACAAGATGTGGTGCCAGCCAGGGACAAACCCCAATGTGCGGAACCCTTGATCAATTCTTCTTTTATGTTCTTCAAAGTTCAGCAAAGAGAGAGATAGTACATTTAGAACAGAAGTCAACACTTTGACTTATGTAGATCCGAGCATAGATCATCTCCTATAATGATGAGATCAGTTGAAGACATTCTGCTTCAACTGATTCTCCAAGGTGACGACTTCACCTATCGTAGTGTTGTATTTCGTCCATTTGTTGCACCTTACTGTGTAGCACCATGTTGTACCATCACAGAGTTGGACCTTGATGACTGAGCTACTCTCATCTGCTCACATCATCATGCTGCCCATTATGCTACATCTTTCAAAATCAAGCAACCTTGTTCATCATCATTACTTAATATGCCTATTATGTTGCATCATATATCATCATTTTGTCTCATCCATCATTATGTTGCCTCATACATCAGCATGTGGTCTCATTTGCATGATCATGTTTCCCTTTACATCATTATGCAGTCCCATTACTGATCATGCTCATATACATATATATGGTGATTATCTAAAATTAATGTAATCCTTGTCACTGTTCTTTGAAACACATTGGGACTACCTTATTTTGATATGTATGCCAAGGATGTTTTCATTGAACCCTTACCTCATCATCGAGTCATAGCTAGGCTGTGATTTATATAAAGGAGATAAAATTTGTCTTGATTTGAGAGAATAGGTCATTCTCTATTATCCAATGACTAGTATGCTACAGGACTGCCGCCGAGATCAAGACTGTTCCTTGTTATTCCACGATTGCTTATGCTTTGAATGGATAGTCTTTAGTTTTGCAGTTCCTTAACCCATCCAAGGAGACAACTCAACTCACCACGGCTCCATGACCTTGACTACAACTCCACTTGACCATGGCTTCACTTGACTACATCTCTTTGCAGATTTATCCCTTGACAATGGCTCCTGTATGCTTGACTGTGGCTTCTTATCTTGGTTGTGTCTTGATGCCTACGCCCAATTCATAGATGACTACACCTAATACATTTCCATTGGTTGTGTATAAGGTGTCTCCATTTATCTATGTATATGTCTCTATTTACTGCGGATTGGTCTATGTATATGAGCCTTCATTTACTACGGATTGGTGTCTCCATTTACACCGGATAGATATGCATATATGAGTCTTCATAGCAATGTCTAAAGAGTCTTTATTACAGTGTATGATTGTCTCCATTACATCGTATGAGTTCCTTCCCTTACTAAGGCTAGGTGTCTCCATTACAGCGTATAAGCTAGGACGTCACCTGTGTATAAGCTAAGGCATCATACGCTTGGCCCAACATATCTTCTTGTGAGTCTCTCCTTCACCAAAAACCCAAGACATGGAGAGGAGGAGATCACATGTAGAGTGTGTATCAAAATGACTTCAAGTCCTCTATTTATACTAAAATATAGATGATGAATAGACATGTCTGTTGGGCTTTTGAGCCTACTCAAGTTGTTGGCTGACTTGACAATTTGTTTTATAACATAAATAAATTTATAACTTCATAAACACTTATTGGAATCAAATTATCTTTATGAGAGGGATCCAATAAAAATATTAGTTGCCATAAATAAGATGACCCATATGGAGTTTGTCCCTAGTTGCCAATTTTAACACTCCCTCTCAACTAGGGAGAACTCCATCTGCTGATCCAAATATCTAACTGTACTATCTTTGCCATGAGTGCCCTGCACTGCTCTACTGAGCTCAGTTCTACTCAGCTCTGCTCTACTCTACTCAGCTCTACTCTACTTAGCTCTACTCAAATCAGCTCAGCTCAGCTCTGCTCTGCTGAACCATGAAGAAGAATAATTGATTGAGAATGTCTCATACCATTCTCCACTGACCCGAAATCAGTCTCAGAGTGTGTGCCACTCGTCCCAGACCAGTCTCAACTGACCCAAAGTCAGCGTCATAGTGGGTACCACTCCTACTACTAGTCCCAAACCAGTATCATCAGTCTTAGAGAGTGTACCACTGGTCCCAAACCAGTCTCAACCGACCTGAAGTCAATGTCATAGTATGTACCACTCTCACTGGTCCCAGACCAATCCTCCACTGACTCGTCTTAGAGTATGTACCACTAGTCCCAGACTAGTCTCAATTGACTCAAAGTCAGCGTCATAGTGGGTACAACTCCTACAACTGGTCCTAGACCAGTATCATTGATCCCAAATCAATGAAGGTCATCCTAGCATAGGGAGTATGATAGATACATCTATGCGTCCATCGGTACTACTATGGTCCCTACCCTCATTTCCCTGCTCATTGATCAGATGAGAGGTACTTCCCATGAGTCCTACACTGCATGGGTAGGATGCCTTGATAGGAGAACTAATCATCCTGTCCATAGGAGAGTGAATCATCTCATCCAGTGGATGCCACAGAGAAATAATCATCCTGGCCCACAGGAGAGTGAATCATCACGTTCCACAATTGCCATGGATAACACATCATCTAGGCCTCACAGGAGAACTAATCATCCTGCTACACAATCATCATGGAGAACACATAATTCAGACCTCATAGGAGAACTAATCATCCTGCTACACAATCGTCATGGAGAACAATCATCCAGACCTCACAGGAGAACTAATCATCCTCTTACACAAGAGAGTGAATCATCTTGTCCCAGTGCGCACCACCACGGGAGGGTGAGTCATCTTGTGGTCGTATGTTGCTCCAGTAAGAACCGCAAGCCCCCAAAGCTCCTAGAGCTCAATGTATGCAACATGCAGGACCCTTTTACAAGGGTCTCTCGACAACTCCAAGTCATTCAGGAAAATCATAGATTTGATCTTTCCCCGCGGCTTTGTCAAAATGTTAGTGACCTGTACATCAGTCTCAATGCGATGGAACCTCCTTGCTCATCGACTTACCATATCCCAAATAAGGTAGCATCTGATGTTTATCTGCTGGAGTAATCATTGAATACAAGATTCCTCTATAATAGAATCCCACCTTTGGTTGTCACAGAGAATCGCAGTGGTATTCATCATGTGTACAAATAGCTCACTGAAGAGCTTCCACAACCAGACTACCTCATAGGAGGCCATGCTAGTAGCAATGTATTCTGCCTTGGCGATGCACAGAGCCACCGACTTCTACCTCCTACTCATCTCGAATATTGAGGTAGATTCTAAAGAGAACCAGCACTGAGAAGTGCTCTCCACACTGCTTGCTCACTCAGCATTTGAATAATCATGCATTTTCATATTTCCGGCAATGTATCTCAATCCATGAGAGATTGTGCCCCGAAGACATCTCAGAAGATTCTTGGCATCAATCCAATGAGGCTCAACCACATATGAGCTCACCATGCAAACTGCAAAACATATGTTTGCATGGAGTTTCAACAAGAACATCAACGCGAATGAGTTTATGAAACTTAGAGGCATTTCCCAAAACTGGTCTAACATCACTACCATATAACTTCTGAAAGTAAAGATCCTTGAGGTATTCATAGGCTTGCAATTTATCTTTCCACATACGGAATCCAACTCCCTCTATCTTCTACAAATGAGAGGGTTTGCACCTGTCAGACATAGGTGCTGGTATGAGAGGTTTATCATCCATAACCTTCGGGTAATGGTTTGGATTGGTTTTACTCCTAGTGAATCTCAACTTCATCTAAGAGCTATCAATCTTCTCATACTACGCCCGGGGTGTTTTCCTTCAAGCCATAGATGGCTTTCTTCCACCTGCATACGTGAGATTCCTGATCATCAATCTCAAGTTCCTCGAGTTGTTCCAAGCATGTGGACTTGTTGTATGAGGCAAATGGTCCCCTTATAATATTTTCCTTCGATACATCTCAGACATGTACCTTCATGCTCTTTTTGAATTCAGGCATCTTGGTCACCATCTGACTCACAGACGTCTGATCCTGAGTCAATGAACATGGTCCCCAGTGGACTCGATACAACCTTGAACTCAAAAACATCTTTGAAAATTCTATTTTCAAACATGTACCTTTCCATTGATGAGTGCCACCCTGAAACATTTGACTTCCATTTCTGAGATGGACACCAGGTTATTCTTGCGATTAGGTACATAAAAGAGATTCTGGGGTTCCTTGCTTTCTTTGAAGAGTCGACCATTTCCTTGATGACCCACATTACCAGTCATTCCTTTGATCATTGAAGATGCCCCTGAAATGATTGTTATCTTCATCAAGAGATGTGTCCCTGTCCTTCAGACACTCCTTCGCATGATGGCCGAACTTATTGCAACCAAGGCATCTGCCTTTCCTTCCACCCTGAGATCTGGTCTTCCAATGAAGTGATATTTAGGTAGGCCATAAGAAACTTCCACTGCGCCATTATGATAATATGCTCTGCTTCGAATTCACCCTTTGTGAACTTAGAAGAGAGATGTGGAACCCATTGATCATTTTGTCCAGTCCCTATTGTCTTTGGTGATTGCTCTTTCACTCTTGCTTGGGCATTGTCTTCACCTCAACTCTGATACCATGTTCAGTTTAGGTATGTTCTATGTTAGAGCAATTTATTTAAATTTTCACAGTTAGCAATCTCATCAGCATTAAAATAAGCTGCAGATAGAACATAAATATAAATGGCAGAAGACAAGCCAAGACAAGAGGGCACAAGATGTGGCGCCAGCCAGGGACAAACCCCAATGTGGGGAAACCCTTGATCAAATCTTCTTTTATGTTCTTCAAAGTTTAGCAGAGAGAGATGGTACATTTACAACAGAATTCAACACTTTGACTTATCTAGATCTGAGCATAGATCATCTCCTATAACAATGAGATCAGTTGAAGACATTCTACTTCAACTGATTATCCAGGGTGACAAATTCACCTATCGTAGTGTTGTATTTCATCCATTTGTTGCACCTTACCATGTAGCATCATGTTGTACCATCATAGAGTTGGACCTTGATCATTGAGTTGCTCTCATCTACTCACATCATCATGCTTCCCATTATGTTGCATCTTTCATCATCATACAACCTTGTTCATAATCATTACTTAATATGCCCATTATGTTGCATCATATATCATCATGTTGTCTCATCCATCACTATGTTGCCTCATACATCAGCATGTGGTCTCATTTGCCTAATCATGCTACCCTTTACATCATCATGCTCATGCTTCCCTTTACATCATCATGATCATGTTGCCCTTTACATCATTATGTAGTCTCATTACTGATCATGCTCATATACATATATATATGATGATTATCTATAATTAATGTGATCCTCTTCACTGTTATTTGAAACACATTGGGACTGCCTTATTTTGATACGTATACTAAGCATATTTTCATTGAACCCTTACCTCATCATCGAGCCATAGCTAGGCTATAATTTATATAGAGGAGATAACATTTGTCTTGATCTGAGAGAATAGGTCATTCTCTGTTATCTGATGACTGGTCTGCTATAGGACTGCCACCGAGATCAAGGTTGCTCCTTGTTATTCCATGATTACTTATGTCGTGAATGGATAGTCTTTAATTCTGCGGTTCCTTAACCCATTCAAGGAGACAACTAAACTCACCACGACTCCATGACCTTGACTGCGACTCCACTTGACTATGGCTTCACTTGGCTGCAACTCTCTATGGCTTTATGCCTTGACGGTGGCTCCACTATGTTGAATACAGCTTCTTATTTTGGCTCCATCTCCATGCCTACACCCAATTCATAGATGACTGCACCTAATACATTTCCATTGCCTATGTATAAGGTGTCTCCATTTGTCTGCGTATATGTCTCCATTTACAACGGATAGATCTTTGTATATGAGTCTTCATAGCAATGTGTAAAGAGTCTTTATTACAATGTATGATTGTCTCCATTACATCGTATGAGTTCCTTCCCTTACTGCGGCTAGGTGTCTCCATTATAGTGTATAAGCTAGGACATCATCTGTGTATAAGCTAGGGCATCATACACTTGGCCCAACGTATCTTCTTGTGAGTCTCTCCTTCACCAAAAGCCCAAGACGTGGAGAGGAGGAGATCACATGAAGAATGTGCATCAAAATGACTTCAAGTCCTGTATTTATACTAAAATGTAGATGATGAATAGACATGTCTGTTGGGCTTCTGAGCCTACTCAAGTTGCTAGCCGACTTAGAATTTGTTTTATAACATAAGTAAATCCATAACTTCATAAATACTTACTGGAATCGGATGATCTTTAGATCAATCCTACACCTCTCGATGAGAGGGATCCAATAAAAATATCAACTACCATAAATAAGATGACTCATATGGAGTTTGGCCCTAGTTTCCAATTTTAACAATATTTCAAGGAAAAATTCATTTTCAACATTATTGATTTGTTCATCTAGTGGATCTACTAAAGCAATATGAAAAACTACAAAACCAAGAAGTCTAACTAGAAAGAAAAAAAAACAAAGAGTAACAAGGTAATAGAAAATAAACATGATTCTAAACTAAATGAAAAGAAACAAAATTGAAATAAATATTAAACCAATCTAATAGCTACGAGTCAAGAAAAAGTCCAAAAAAAAAAATTCAAACCAAGAAGGCATCTTTTAAAAAGAAACATATGATATTTTCCTTTAAAGTGTAACTCAAAGTTTGTAACTATAAAATATAGAAATTAAGAATATTTTGTCTATCACAAACAAACATAAGTGCAAGTTTCTTATACTTATTTCAAATTTATCTATACAAGACCATGAAATGTTTATTTAAAAAAAAATTATCAAATTGTTTATAAGGTCTAATAATCTAATCTCTTTTCAAAAACATTATTGCTAAGAGTTTAAAATGGCCAATTGTTTATAAAAGTGTGTTTGAGATATAAAAGTAGTATGATAAAAGCAAAAAGATTTTTATAATTTCCCTCAAAGTAGATCAAATAACCTTAAACATATACACACTTTCTTGTATCAAAGTTGAGTTTATTGAAAGAAAAAACCAAAGAAAAAACCAAATTAACTTGCTTATCTAAACCAAGTCAAATAGATTATTCCTACACTATTGTACACTACATTGATTTAAAATGAATTAAGAAAAATCTAAATGCCAATGCAGTCATTCATGTACCTTCAAACCTATAATCGCATGCATATGAAAAATTGTTAGTAGAAATTGGATTAATTTAACATAAAGAAATATAAGAATTGTATTATTAAGAATTCTATCCCTTATGAGCAAGATAACAATATTATTATTTAGAATAAGTTTTACTTGAAAAGATTCTTCCAACCATGTTTCAATTCTAACATGAAACTCATCATGGTAAAGATGAAACTAGTGAAGGAAAAACATAGATGGACATTATATCTACTAAGAATGATCTAAAGGAATCCCAAGTATTATATCTTGAGGAAGAATGTTAATATTGGTGGTATATCTTATTCTATTTATAGTAATATTACTATACAATGGAAACCTCCCCAATAATGACTCTTCCAATGAATTCTCAATTGATTTATCAAAATTAAATTCAAAGTTTAGTAATGATTGCAAAGGATACACAAATGAATGGTATCACTAGTAAGAATCATGTGGAGCAATTTCAATCACTAGACCTTGTGAAAGAGTATTGAATTGGTAGAATTAATAATATTAGAAGACAAAACAAGACAATGAAGCATAATAATTTATTGAAATTACAATTATTCACCCTCATGGTCCCTCTTCTGTTTATATTTTAAATTACCATCAACTTGGAATGAACTAATAAAACATCAACACCATCGATTGGAATGGAAAACATTGGACTATTCAATACATATCCTCCCATGGATAACTTGATATTATGGCACTTTCCAGAGAAATTTATTGTTCCTCCACTTGCAACCATCACTTGAAACTCCGATGCTGGATATAGGAAGCAATTCCATTCCTTGGCTATCTTACAATCAATAAAATTATTGATACTCCCCGAATCAATCAACACTCTTAACTTTTTCTTCTTGATATGTCCTTCTATCTTGATAGTTTGAGGAGTGGGAATTTCTTCCAATGCATTACAAGATGTGGTCAGATTGATTTCTTGAGACTCAATGTGATCTTTCAATTCTTGAACATTTTTCTTCTTGATATGTCCTTGTATATTGATAGTTTGAGGAGGGGTAATGTCTTCCAATTCATTACAAGATATGGTCGGATTCATTTCTTCTTTCTCGATGTGATCTTTCACTTCTTGAACCTTTTTCTTCTTGATATGTCCTTCTATCTTGAGATATTTAGGAGTGCTAATTCTTTCCAATGCTTTACAAGATATGGTCAGATTCATTTCTTCTTTCTCTGGGGTTGGTTCCTAGTGTATATACTCTTCTTTTGACTTTTCTCGATCCTTTTCTTCATCCTCTCCACAATCGATGTAAAATAATTTCTTCTCAACACACTTATGACTTTTAATGTATTTGTTATCGCAATTGTAACAAAGCCCTTTTTCTCTTTTTTCTTCCAATTGTTGTGGTGTAACCCTTGTAGGTTGTGGAAGGCTAGGAGAAACAACACTTCCATCTTTATAGTTGTGAGGGGTAGACTTCCTTGTTGCCATAATTTTTCTTTCCACTATGTAACAAAGTCATTTTTCTTTTTTTCTTCCAAATTGTTGTGGTGTTTTTCTCTAAACAAGGTGTTTCTCTTTGGTTATTCTCATAATGGTTATCATTTCCTCTGTGAAATTGACCAGTAACAAGTTGTTTTTACGAGAACAAAGCCCTTTATACCATAAAAATTGATCCGGTCCTAAATATGAAGATGAAATACATACCTTTTGTAATAGTGGTACACCATGTAGATCAAAATATTGATCCATCTATAGTATCCAATTCATTGGATCCCTTCCATCAAACTTCCTCATATCGCCTTTTCTTGATTTCAAGAGCTTGATCTTAAAATCACTGTAACTTTGTACTTTCAGATCTCAAAGTTCTGAAATTGTCTCCTACAGTAGCCCTCTGAGTCCTCTTTATAACCCCGCATGTCTAATCAGAAGTTGATTCTCCAAGAAAGAGTTATGCCCAATCTCCTAAGATGACCTGATTATATAATGTTTCAGTAGAGCGAACATGTACGACGTGCCACGTGTCACTATTTCGACTTTCGGATCTGAAAACTATGCACAGAAAACTATAGTTTGTCCTCTTTCTATAACTTCTTACGAAATTTCAATTTGTTGCTCAGAGAGAAAGTTATGATGATTTTCCCAAGGTCACCTGTTTAGGATGTAATTCAGGAGTCTGCAAAACCCTAACTTCCTCAAATCATATATCTGAAAATATAGCGAGACAAGATCTGAAATTCGGACGCTCGGTTTAGGAAGATTTCTTCTCAAATGGGTTTTTTTTTAGCTTTTGAAATGTTGCAGAAAACAAGTTATAGCGAAAATACCAAGATGACCTGTTTGGAGTAGTGAAACCCTAGAATCCAAAGATTTGATATCAAATTTTATGAAACCAGCTCACAAATAGATAGAAAACATAGATGAATGCTTTAGAAATAAGCCTCTTCGAGAGGAAAGCCTCCTTTAGATTAGACAAATGAACAATTCTTAGATGATACAAATGACAATACATCTTTTCTATATATAGGAGTCTAAGGGGTCATAATATAATCAGAGCCAACATAACAATAATAATGTAAGGGCACAATAATAACATAGTAGGCTTTTATGGGGCACAATAATAACAATATGGGGACTACATGGGCACAACAATATAATAAGGGGGTTGTACTAATAACAATAAGGGTCTACACTAGTAGTATAGGGACCTAACTAGAAATAGTGTGATTATCTTCAGATATAAACAAAGAAAGAAAATAGTTACAATTATTTCCTCATTATGGAGTATCACATTTGTATTGTAGATTCCCATTTGAAATTGGTAACATGAAAATTTGAGATAACCTTCACCATAGGGTAAAGTGCCTCATAAATTATTAAAAATATCTTATATTCCTTTCATGTCATAGAATAACCAACATCATTAAATGGACTAAAAGAATATGAAAATTATTTATCAATACTAACCATAGATTGATCATTTATAATCTCATAATCTTGAGTTGAGTTAAACTAATTGAAAATTCATAATTACTCTGCTTTATAACAGATTCCTTGTCACATGAATATAAATTTGAATACAAAGGAAAATCCATATGAGAATGACGAGGTACTTATTATTTGAATTAATTACTCTGCTTTATAACAGATTCCTTGTCACATGAATATAAATTTGAATACAAAGGAAAATCCATATGAGAATGACGAGGTACTTATTATTTGAATTGCAAATAACAAATAGAATTGGATACAATTATAAACAAGAGAGGCTGCATGGCAGCTAGTCCCTGCCTAGCTGGTCCAGCCACCACCAGCCTCCCCTGTATTCCGTGGTTTGAGAACCACATAGCAAATCCTGTGTATGGTTTTTATTGAAGTTTCAGAGCGTAGGTGCAGTTCCATAGCTGGAGACCTGCCTTCTCTAGAACTTGCCGCCTGCCTGTCGCAATCTGGAGTCTCTGTGCTAGAGATATTGGCATAGCTCTTCCAAATCGAGTAGTTGTTGGAATTTCTTTGTTACCATTTTGTTGGAATTTCTTTGTTACCATTCAACAACGCAGATTGTAGACTATCTCACGAATGACAGGAAAATTGCTAATGAGCATCTCTGCTCTGTTCTGGATGCCTTTCTGAAGACCCCGGTCTGTTCTTTCTGTTACATTTTGTGAGTTCTTTTTTAATTTTTTATATAGAGAGATTTTGGGGCATTGCAGGTTGTAGTGCATTTTACTGCAGACTGGTGCGCTCCTTCAAAATACATGGCGGGGTTCTTCGGGAATCTGGTGTTGAAGTATCGGGACATCCTGTTTCTATTAGTTGATGTGGATGAAGTTAAAGGAGTTAAAGATAAAATGGATGTGAAGGCGATGCCCACCTTCTTATTAATGAAAGGCAATGTGCTGGTCGACAAAATAGTGGGAGCCAATGCGGATGCGCTGCAAAAGAGGGTGGCCGCTTTTGCACAGATGGTCCGCCCATCCACAGCAGACCAAGCCTGAGCCTGCTAAATTTATCGTTTACGAAAGTTAGAAAAATAGTTGCCCAATAATATAGATTTATCCTACAATTTAATGTCTGCATGATTTATCCTATAATCCTATAATTTAATGCCTCCACGGCCCTGGAATTTTATTGTTCTCTGTATCCTATCATGAGCATTAGAAAATTTTTGTATGGCTTTGTTTAGCCTGAGATTTGACTTTCGTTATATCTTGATAAATATCTTCACCAGTTTATTAGCACTTCGCCCATATCATTCCAGAAATAAATACATTCTCAAAAAATATTGTGAATATCATTCGACACTGAAATTGTATTTTATTTCTCTGTTTGGGCTTTGTTATAAGTGTAGATCTGATATTAGAGATAAGCTCAAACAGGTTATTAAAATAACTTACTTAACCGCTTGCCATAAGATGTCACGAATCTTTATTTCACAGCAAAATATCAAATTTAACATTACTTTTGGGAAAAACATAATAATAAGACGATTTTTGCATGCAAATGTGAATAGATTTATGAGCTACCCGGGCCCATCTCGATGCCCACTGCCCGAGCCCAATAGTCAAACAATAAGTTAAGTTCACCAGCTCAAGCCACGCAAGCCACGTGCATGCAAGCCACGTGCTTGTTTATCAACATTGCATGCAGATCTACGACATCTCGGTATTGAATTTGTCAATGAACGCCTCCACCTGTTTGTTCAGTTCATCCACCCCAACATCAGAACTTTCCCTCTTCAAGCTTCCCCCGGACCTCATTACTCCACTACACGGGAGCGCTGAAGATTCTTCTTCATTGCCCCGCCTGACAGAAGGGGAAGAATGATCGATTCTTGATTCATCCGGGTTGTTGGGGCTTGGACGGAGATGCCTCGTAAGAGGGGGATGACGCCCCTCTGTGATTTTTTTCCACACCGATTCAAATGTTTCCTCCTTGTGTTTCTGGCTCACCCGTAGAGATTTTCAGGCGCTTTCGTGCACGTTCACCTTTCGATGAGTGAAACGAGCAGAAGCCAACATTTTATTAGACTGATCATCGGCTCTTGCGATAACCACAGCAGGTCTCCATGCAAGGGGTCGTATATCTGCTCTCCATTAATTCAGCTTCTTCACAGTCATTCTGAATCGTTTCATTCTCAGATTCTGGGGCCAAGTCCTCGCGGCATCCGCTGATTTCCTTGCCTAATTCTGAGAAATGGCAATGGTGGTCCAGCTCCTGGGGTTCGTGATCGTGCGATTGATTCCGACCCGACAAGCCGCCGGAATTGGCGAATATTGCGAGAATGATGCAGTTCAACAGGAAAAACGAATATGGCGGAGTTAGCCAAGGCTTCTGTTCTCAGTTTTGAAACCGGAACTTCGTCCACGGCCAGCACAGCCTCCGAATCCAGGGAGCTTTTCTTCAGCTCATACCAATATTCCGAGCAAATTCTTTTCCCTTTCGCTCTATGCATCAGCGTGAATTTTCTGTAATGCACAGTACAAATCATTGATTATTTATTGCTCTCACAACAACAAAGAGGGTATCCCACGAAAACAACACAATGCATATTGCAAGAGTGGGCATCCGGCAGCAAAAATAGGAAAGCAAAGTGCAGGGAATATCCAGGTAACAGTGCTATAATGTAATATTAAAGCTTTAAATATTAATGAATAGTGGGAAATGGGGTGGGTAACTGTGAAACCCTTGTCTTTTGTTGTTGTTTTCGATTCTGTGTGGTTGGAGTGCAAAAGAGGGTGGCCGCTTTTGCACAGATCGTCCGCCAATCCACAGCAGACCAAGCCTGAGCCTGCTAAATTTATCCTTCATGAAAGTTAGGAAAAGAGTTTCCCAATAATATAGATTTATCCTACAATTTAATGTCTGCATGATTTATCCTATAATCCTATAATTTAATGCCTCCATGGCCCTGAAATTTTATTGTTCTCTGTATCCTATCCTGAGCATTAGAAAATTTTTGTATGGCTTTGTTTAGCCCGAGATTTGACTTTCGTTATATCTTGATAAATATCTTCACCAGTTTATTAGCACTTCGCGCATATCATTCCAGAAATAAATACATTCTCAAAAAATATTGTGAATATCATTCGACACTGAAATTGTATTTTATTTCTCTGTTTTTTGTTATAAGTGTAGATCTGATATTAGAGATAAGCTCAAACAGGTTATTAAAATAACTTACTTAACCTCTTGCGTCAACCACAAGGACTAATGGACTAATGGATAAGAATAATTTCTCAGGCGACAAAAAACAGAACTAGTAAAAATAGATTAAATTTCTAACTAGTAAAAATAGATTAAATTTCTTTCAGAAAAAACCAGAACTAGTAAAAATAGATTAAATGTTTATAGATTAAATGTTTCTAGTGATTTTACCTGAGTCTTTCTCGCAGATTTTGGTATTGCCCGGGTAGTTAATTCCAGGAGCAGAACCGGGCCAAGCAGAAAGCCGCCCCAATTGATGATCCAAGAAGAGGAAAACTGATTAATTTCAGAGCCGTCTGTGGGAGCGCAGAGCATGTAGGCAAACTGATTAATTTCAGAGCCGTCTGTGGGAGCGGAGAGCATGTAGGCAGTGAGTTATGAAGACAGAAGACAGAGAAGCATGCAAACACCGAATCAACATGCAGACAGACAGCGAAGCATTCGCATGCAGACAGACAGCGAAGCATGGAACATGGGTTGGCAAGACCTACTTATAAACTAGTTCTAGTTCATTAATATATCACTTTAACATTTAATGTTAGCGAATTAATGCTAATGCAAAGATAGCATTAGTTCTGGAAGGTGTAAAAGGGTCTGCTTCTCGTAACTTTTTCCTAAGTTTTGAGCCTGTATACCTCGGTTTGAGGCCAAATAAGAAGGAAATTGCGTTGATTGGCTAAGAGAATAAAATATTGTATTTTCTGATATGTTCTTTCCGGAAACTTTGGTTTAAGCTCAAATGTGTTTATCGATTATTGTGTCGAACTAATGCTATCGGGCAAAACCGATTACTATAGTCCCTACCAGCCCAAAGGGCAGGGACTAATAACTTTTAGAAGAGAATAAATTTAAACATCTATATTTGTTTAGTGATTATTATTATTTTTTAAATCTAGTTCTTTTACGTGAACTAACAACATTGAATTAAAGTCAATTATTTTTTATTTAAAACCAGAAGAATTATCATGAATTTTAAATTAATTATTAAATAAATCAAATCTAGAATTACAAATATTTGATGAGTTCATATTTTTTAATATAAATAATTATGTGAGTCATGGTTAGTTTGTTTATATACAAAAATAGAGAACAAATAAAAAGATATCTTTATATTAAATCTTCATTAGAAGGATTTTCAGTGATAGGAAATTTATAGCAAATTAATTTATATTAGAAATAAATTCTTCAATGATTTCACCTTCATAATGTGAGGATGCCCTAATTAGAAATACAACTCATAATGAATATTTTAATCTACATTCAAAAATAACTCAATGAATTATTTCCATGAATGAATGGATTTGATTGCTAATATATATAACTAACTTCTAATTCTTCCTCACAAATTAAGAGTAACTAATTTGTAGATATCATTTTCATGACATATATATGAATAATTTTAAATAAGATTAAATTGAGAAACATGCTAAAAAATAGAAATTAACCCTCTCAATTAAAGCTCCATTTTAACAAACAATTGTCTTCTTGGAAATTCTCTTAGTAAGCTTAGGAGAACTAAAAGCATTTTCCAACACAAAGATAAGAGCCATTATTGTTTGTTAAATATGTTCTTAAGAATAGCTTGTCAAAGCCTTTTTCTATTGCCGAATTGTTGATAGCTGAAAATTTTCTTCCACCAACAAAGGGAAAACCGGTCAATGGTAAGTCCAAATCAAGATTACTTTCATATAGCGTAATAATTTCCATAGGCTTGGTTGCCACTAAATAAATTCCTTTTGAAAATGAGACCTTCTCAATGAAGTTTTTCTAAATCTTCAATGAGTTCATATTTAAATATACAAATGCAAACCTGTATCTAATTCCAATATAATAGTAATAAAGAGATTAATTAGAGGCATGCAATTCATTACTAGAAAACAAAAATAAATCCACACTGGCTGGTTGGAAATGAGTTGACCAAATATTTTTTAATGTGGTTTTTTTTTTTTTTTTTTTGAAAATCTTCATATATTAACAAATCCATTATTCTCCATCATAAGCCACATTGACATATTTAATAACAAGCATGAAAAGAAATTTCACATAAAATGATATTTGAATATATCCATGCAACCAAATTCATAATCAGATTAATGTATTTCACCAAGAAATCTCAATAATTGATCTATAAAGTGTTGCAGATATTCCACTAGATAGTTTTTCACAATAGATCTGATAATACTATGTTAAAAATCTGAAATCCTACACTATTATAGCTTTATTAAATTTCTAGATGTATAAAAAAAATTATCGTAATTAGTGTATTCATGTGAATGGAAATTACGTAAAAAAATAGAGAGAAATAAAAAATAAAAGCTCAAACACATACATAAGACACAAAATAGGCTATGGGAACCCCTTTCGGGAGAAACCCAGCTAGAAGGTGTGGTCACTCTGCTCTCTTTCTCTATTTGAAAACATGGCTACGGGTATAAAGAAGTATGGCATGTGGCCCATGGGATGCTACAGTACACAAATCCTTTCTATGTGCTATACCTCCTACCCAAATTGGTTATTTTTGCTCAGCTATGGAACAAATGTGCTCAAAAAAATGGATTTCCTCTTCCTCCTGGTGGCCCGGTTATAAGACAACTCGATAGTCTACTAGTGGTTAAGTTTGACTACATCAACTATCAAACAGAGTTACAATATAGAATCTTCTAGCGTCTTTTACATCACAATCATGTGACTAGCCATTTTTCCATGAATAATGAAGGTTGACGTGACCTCCTCTCGAACCATGGTAATGAAAACAAGAAGGTCAAATTTTGAGTGGCATAATTTTTGCATATGAATTTTCATTGACATGCTTCTTGCATCATTGGAAAAATCTGTGTGTAGAATAGAATGAAAATGTGTCATGCTAAAGTAACGAAGAATTATCCCTAAAAAATTTGTTTGATGTCTCAAAATGCTCCCGGAAAGTTTCAGGCCTCGTTTTGCCAAACTAGCTCCTGCTAGTGAAAACAACCCCATGAGATGATTCCCCCACTTTTTCCACTCCTAATGCATCGAGGTGGATGAAAAATAATATAACAATCCAATCCAGATCAATAATGAATAAAACTTATATAATAATTGTCAAGAATGCATATTTGGACAAACTATATAAACGAGATTTTACTTACATTAAATCTTCATAAAAAACCTTAAATATAAAATCTAAGCAAAAGTCATCGACCTTAATCTAAAATCTGATAAATGAAAATATATAAAATTGAATTATAGGTATTCCATATATCAAGTCTTCAATATAAAATCTAAGCAAAAGTCATCGACCTTAATCTAAAATCTGATAAATAAAAATATATAAAATTGAATTATAGGTATTCCATATATCCCAAGTCTTCAGTTGCAGTTTTGGAGTTTCCAACAACTCATTCTAAAACATAAATTTACTTTTATCACCAATCCTTCTATATCCTTTATCTTTCTTCTTTGCTTGAAGTTTCCAACCACTCATTCTAAAACATAAATTTATTTTATAACAAATCTCTCTATATCCTTTATCTTTCTTCTTTGCTTATAAATTCTAAAGGATAATCATTAGATTTTCCCAATTCTAATGTTTTTATTTACTTTCCTAAATATTCTTAGAAAAATCAAACCAAAACGAATATAATATTTTCTCCAATTGCTAGACGTTATTTTACATTCATGTTCTTTTTTCTTCCTTTTTCCACATATCACCTGCACAAAACAAATTAAACATAGTAAAAAAGATGTAGATTTGAAAATATAGTATTAAGATTATTATTAGAAAACAAATTAAACATAGTAAAAAATATGTAGATTTGAAAATATAGTATTAAGATTATCATTAGAAAACAGTAAAGAATATATTAATTAATAAGATGAATACTAAAAAATCTTGCCAACTCACTCTATTTTTATTAGGATTTTATTATTTTAAGAGAATCAATATTTTAATATTTAGAAGGAAAAAATATTTATTTTTTCTATTGTTTGATTTGTAAGTTTATTTTTTTATTATTATTTAATTCTTACAATTTAGTATGATTAAAAATTTTAAGGAAATAAATCCGATCAAATAAAAATCCCAACTTCAATATAATCACACAAGATGAATTTACATAATAATTATGAGTTTTTAAGTTTCATAATATTCACTTTTCTTTTAGTAATTTCTTGGCCTTAAAAAAATAGCAAATTCATTGATCCTTTTTCAACCAACTTTTATGCATTTTTACTATCTTTAATTTTCCCAATATGTTCCTCATGCTCCGTTCTTTTCAACGAGCCATTTCTTTCTTGCTTAATTTAGCTATCTAAAGCTCAAGATATAACTCACAAAAGTTTGGCACTTAGCAACCATCAATTTCACCCTTAGATTAATTTATCACCAATTGATATTCATGTTTATTTTTTTACCCACACGCATTGGTGGAATTGCAGAATGAGATGTTTATATTGCGAAGCATGGAATGTCGATTGACATACATTTTTAACCAAATCCCATAAATGTTTGTGAAATTCAAAAACATGGAAAATGAAAATGCCCCGTATCCCAAAATCTAGATATGGATTAAAATAAGAAAGAAAAAAAAATAGAGGAAGAAAACCCATATCCATTAATCGGGCCACCAGATTATGTCAATAGGCACACCCAAAAAAAATGGAATATCAAAATTCTTGATATCTTGATATTCCCATTAAGTAAAGTCAAACATTTAGTTACCTACGTGTCATTAACATAAAATAATTCTCATTAATTAGGTTCCATCAACGTATATAAAAAAATCATGTTAATTGGGTTCCACCAATTGGGCTAAGTTTGGTTAACAAATATAAAAATGCCCATTAACCAGGTTTTACCATTCGAATTATGGGTTTCATCATATTTAGGTTCCATTAAAAGATAAAAAAATATCATATTCTATTAACTAAAGTTTCCTAGTAAAAATAAAAGAACAAAATGATAATAAATTAAAATTAAAATGATAGATAAAAATTAATGCTGCTCCCATCATATTCTATGTAAACAAATTTAATACAATTATTTTTTATTTTTCCATGTGAATCTAACGGACATATCATTTTCTTTATTACCAAAACATAGGGATAGCACAACAATTTTTATTGGTTATAACTTTGTATTATGGGCTATAACTTTGTATCATAAATTCGAAATGAGAAAAATTTTATGTTGTCAAAAAATTTTCAATGGGTAGAAGACAATGGTGGCTTGAAAATTGGAAAATATAAAACTAATAGAAGCAGAATTTGATAATCTACTTAAATCATTAAAAGTAAATTATACAATAATTTGTGACTTTTCAAATCCAAAATGTAAAGAAGAACAAAAATCTAATCCCACAAACCAAAGGTAGTGGAAGAATAGATAGTAAATTCACAAGATTAAGCATCAAAATAAAATTTGGCAATGAGGACTTTTATTTTACTTCGATAAGAAAAATAAAATGGGTGGTTGTTGAAGGTATCAACACCTCCCCACTCAAGTTCAATTCCTCTATGTAACATGTTGAATTCATAATGATCATTTCTTATAATGACTTCAAACCTTGTTATTAAACAGTCCCTCAAAGACTAACATATACATTCCCATGTAGATATAAAGATCTATTTCAGTTTTAAAAAAAAAAAAAATAATACAAAATTTATTTACTTGGTTGGAAAATATAATAAGCTTTGTAAGTTAGTCCATTCTTATTTGGAAATGAATGATTTCGCCTTCCTTTTTATGTGTCAAATAATATATAAACATTGCATTCTCTTCATCTTTAATTTTTATTTATTGTACAATAGACATAGAAGTTTCCAGTGATGAGAACTTAGTATGAATTAGGAATGATTTTATGTATACATTTTTTTTCTAGAAGTAATGTTTGTGAAAGTATCACTTGATAGATTTCATAAATGGAAAACTTTAAGGACTAATTTTGCAATCCGTTTCAAAAAATATTCCTAAACTTTTGTCTTTCAAAAGAAATTCATCCAACATGTAACAACAAATACTTTAATTCCCGACAGGTTTTGTAATTGAAATTAATTATGTTAATGATGTGTGTATGGGCATGTAAATATAAATAGGTTAAAATACCCCCAAAATTTGTAATTTTATTTTAATAACAACTAATGACAAGGGGGGAAACTTAATATGAACCATGATAAAAAAAAATGGGAGAGGATTGAAGCTAGTAAAAGGTATTGATGGAACTAACCCTCGCCAATAAGTTATATGGTTGAGCCAAATATTGATAAAGTTTAAAATTATTAGCATTCCCAAGAAAATATCTAATGGGGAGGATGTGGTAGTGACTTCCACTTTTATAGTAATTGGGTTGTACCCAAACTTTCTTATTTAAGGTATCGGATAAGTAGCATTCAGAGGCTTCTAGGGTCTATCTAGAAGGGTTTGATCTGACCATGACTAGCAATGTGACATGAAATCCATCAAAGAAGATTTCATGAAAATGATATAAACTCATGAGGGAAAAGAGATCAAAACACATGAAGGTGTTAAATATAGAGAAGAGAAGGGTGCATGCGACAAAGTAGTGTGTGCATCCACTAGCATGAGTAGAAGATTGTGTGAAAAGAAAACAAAAGCACGTGGGAGTTCTAAGACAAAACAACCTATGTGTGATCATAATCTACTATTTTTGTTAAGCTCTATATAAGCCTCATGTTAAATATAAAACCCATTTTTAAGCCCTACATATTGAGTGATTACATTCATATAAATGTATTATTATGTAGACTAGAACTTTTCATGGTCTCATTTTATTATAATCACACCCTTTATTTCCTATATATATAATAAGGAGACCTAAGGGTAGGATCATTATATATTTTCATATACATTGTATGCATTGTTAAAGGAGGTTAATTTCCCCTTGAAGTGGACTACAGTTATTGACTTTTATCATTTTTAAGTCATATGGTTCATGAAATTTGGTAAGTAGACAAAACTAAGGTTTTGTTGCTTCAAACAAGTCATTGTGGAATTTCCATTGTAACCTTTTTATGGGATGTTTGAGAAGTTGAAACATGGATAATATTGAGTAGACCTCTTAGGGAACATCTAGTTAAAAATTCAAATTTGGCTCATTACACTCTCTGAGATATATTCTATGGAAGTTAGCATTTGTGATTGGTTCTAAAAAATGTTTTAAACGCATCATCTCAAAATTTTCATTATAATTTATTTTGCAAGTTTTTTTTAAACAATGTACTTTGGGTATAATTGAGACCACATATTAAGGTACATCTGGTAAAAAAATAGATTATGATTCATTATATTTTCAAATATAGATTCTATGTAAGTTATGGTTTATGAAATATCCTAAAATCAATTTCAAAAGAGTGATTTCGTCATTTTTCTATAATTGTTTTTGGTATGATACGTTAGACTGTGACATATTTAGATATTTCAAGAGACATAATGAAGTATGTCAGCTAAAAATTTCATAATTATATGTGAAGGATTGGACTCATGACATGTTATAC
>APFE031349642.1:207503-230505 GCA_000404065.3 Pinus taeda
AAGAGGCAAGTGAACATTACTCTCTGAATAATAAAATCATTGTTATTCTGTGTTCTGGGTATCTTTTCTTCGCATATTTTGTGTTCTGGGTATCTTTTCTTCGCATATTCTGTATTTGGGTATCATTTGCAGGTTAAGAGCATAACAATTAGGTATTCAATTACTTTAGAATCAAGGGCCATAATACTTGGGTGATAATTTATTATCCTTCCTAGCTTGCTTGAGGGACATTTGTTTGTATGATTGTAGCTGTAAAAATACCCAATCGCCCACATCAAAAATTCTTTCACCGTGATGTTGATCTACCTATTGCTTCATTCAATTTTTCACCAGAGTCAAGTTATCCTTGAAAAGTTGGAGAACTTGTTGATGCTCGATGTGATCTTCCACAACTTAAAGCTTAGAATTTTCTCTTAAAGAAGATTTTATCAATAGTGGATGATATCCATAAAATTCCATAAATGGGGCCATTTTTATTGCAGTATGGAAGGAAGTGTTATACCACCATTGTACAAGAGGTAACCACTTGAATCGATGTGTTTGTTTATCAAATATAAAAAAATGAAGATACCCTTCCAAAAATTTGTTCACTATCTCAATTTTCCCATCAAATTGAGGATGATAAGAAGAGATATTAGCTAATTAATTACAAAGACAATAAAATAATTTTGTTCAAAAAATTCTAGTGAAAATGGGATTATGTCACTTACAATAATATTTGGGTTTCCATGTAGCTTTTGAATTGTTTCCACAAATGCAATAATGATTGTACTAGCTTTGAAAGGATGATATAATGCACAAAAGTGTGCATACTTGGTAAGTCTATAAACTACTACAATAATGACACTCTTTTCTTCACAATTGGCTAGACCTATGATAAAATCCATTTATAGGTCCTCCCAACACTGACTTGGAATGCTAATGGTTGTAAAAGGCATGGGGTATTAATTGTCTCAACTTTATTTTGTTGGAAAACCAAACATTCTACCACAAAATTTTGAATATCTTATTTAAGGCCATCCACGAGACAATCCTTCTTGACCCTATGGTAAGTTTTTAAAAATAATGAGTTCCCTCTTATACAAAAGGTGTGCAATTCCAAAAGAACCTTTTATTTGAGTTGGGAGTTCTTACATAGATATAAGTGATCTTTGCACCTAGTGAATCATTTTTCCAGATAAATGTATTAGATGCACTTGGATCTTGTTGAAAATTTTGAATGAGTGTCCACACTTCTCTATCATTCTTCCATTCCTCCCTTGCTTCAATTATCCAATCAGGTTGGATAACATAAATGGCACAAAGAAATGTCTCCACGTGCTCATCCCTTCTTAAGAGTGCATCTGCAACAACATTTTTCTTCCCTTTTTTATATATGATTTTAAAGTCATAACCCAACATCTTTGTGACCAATTTTTATTTCTCTTCTGAAGATAATCTTTGTTCCAAGAAATATTTATGACTATCATGATTTTTTTTTTTACTTTAAAATGTCTTCCCATTAGGTAAGGGAACCATTTCTTCAGAGAAAGTATTATTTGCAACATTTCCTTCTCATAAATAGGTTTGTTTAAATACTTTCCCTTGATTAATCGACTTTCAAAAGAAATGGGTCTTCCTTCTTGGATTAAAAAAACACCAATGCAATTTCCTGAGGCATCACATTCCACAACAAAGATTCCTTAAGTTTTTAAGAAATTCCTATTCCCTTAAAGATTTAATTTTGTTACAGTCTACCTTAATACCCTCATGAGATACAATATGACCTAAATATTCCACTTCGTGTATCCCAAAGAAACAATTAGATGGTTTTGCATATAAGTTGCTCCTCCAATAGTTTGAGCACCCTGTCAACATGTTGAACATGATTTTTCCAAGACTTGTTGTAGATTAGTATATCATCAAAAACTACTAACATAATTTTTCTAAGGGTTTGAAAGTGTAATTCATCAAACCTTGAAATGTGGAAGGTGCATTAATAAGGAAAAAATGCATGACCGAAAATTCACAATGACCTTCATGATTTCTAAATGTTATTTTTGGATTTCCTTTTGTCTTGATTCTAATTTGATGATACCTTGAATGAAGATCCATTGAAGTGAATTTAATTTATCCACATAGTTCATCCAATAATTCATCAATGATAGGAATGGGAAATTTATCTTTAATAGTGAGCTTGTTGAGCTCTCTACTCTAGACACATATTCCATTATCTACCCTTCTTATGCACCAACACTACTGGAGAGGAGAAATAACTTTAGCTAGGTTGAATTATACATGCCTCTAGCATTTTTGCAACCATATGTTCAATTTCACTCTTCTGGGAATAGGGATATATGTAAGGTTTTATGTTTGGAGTAACACTTCTTGGAATCAAGTGAATAGCATGATCATGATCACGAATAGATGGGAGGCTTTTGGGGGTATCAAATACCTTGGAATTATTGTCCAAGAATTTTGGATATCTTGATAAATGTATGGCTTAGATGTTTGAACATCTAGTGAGAACAATTTTGAAACTACCTCTCATTGTTCCTTCTTCAAAATATTTTTCATGTCATTAGAGATGATTATATGCCAAATTTTCCTTGTGATCCCTTAATTCAATTTCCTTTCCTTCCTAGAAAAATTTCTTGAAATTAAAAGCTATCATCCCCAAAGATTGTAACCATTGGAATCCTAATACAACATCATCATCACCCATTGGAATGGAAAGCATTGGAATATTCAATACATTTTCCCCATGGTTAGATTGATATTATGGCACTTCCCTAAGAAATTTATAGTTCCTCCATTTGCAACCATCACTTGACACTTTAGAGTTGGATATAGAAAGCAATATAAATCCTTGGCTATCTTATAATGAATAAAATTATGGGTACTACCTGAATCAATCAACATTATTACTTTTTTTCTTCTTGATATATCCTTCTATCTTGAGAGTTTGAGGATTGGTAATTCCCGCCAATGCATTACAAGATATGGTCAAATTCATTTCTTCTTCCTCCTCTTCACAATATATGTAAAATAATTTCTTCTCAACACACTTATGACCTTTAGTGTATTTTATATCACAACTATAAAAATCCATTTTGCTCTTTTTTCTTCGAGTTGTTGTGGTGTCAACCTGTAGATTGTGGGAGGCTAGGAATGGCAACACTTCCATCTTTATAGTTGTGAGTGCTAGACCTCTTTTTGCAATAAATTTCTTTCAATTTTTATTGCCACCCTGAATGCATTCTTCAATGACTTGTGTGCCCGAAGGCAAACCTCAAGTTGGATGTTATCATTTGAATTATCTATGAAGACATTAGTTATATGCTCCTATTGTATATCAGTTACCTCAATATTCAATATTTGGAATTCCTCAGTGTACTCCCCAACTGAACAAATTTTTTTTTAGACTTATCAATTAGTTAAAGAAGGTATTGCTCTTTGTATCCTCATAATGTGCTATCAATTCCTCCATAAAAATTTTCCAGGTTGTAGAAAATCCTATAGATTCACAATCTCATGCAATTTACTAAAGCATAGGACAAGAATATACTTCTACTTCAACCAGCGAAAGCCAATAGATTGATGAAAACAATATGAATAAGAAGAAGATAAATAAATGGCACATAACACAAGATGTATCTGGGGAAAGCCACTACTCAAAACCTCGTTATTTGTATTGCATATATCATAAATATAGGTGAATATAAAAAGCTTGTTCTAACTAGAAAAATTCTGCACAAGTATGCTCAACTCTCTCATCTCACAAGCAAGCTCTTGGCTAACACTTAGCTAATTCTGGAGCTCTCCAAGCCCGTATTTCTTTACGTAATTCCTAGGATGAATAGCCTGTATTTAAAGGGAATTCATGCTTCCAAAACTGTGCAATCCAAACATAGGTCCTTCTCTGATTGCATGCATGATATTTACAACTCATTAAATCACACAATTGATAGTAGATCATCCCATCTATCTAGTCTCAACTGCATCTTTCTCATAATCGACATGCATGAATTTCTGATGAGAGAATCTTCAGTTAACTAGAGTGACACTTGTGGATGCACTAATGTGCCAACTAACTATTAACTCTCTATTAGTTCTACAAATAGTTTGGAACTAATTTAACTGAACATAACTCAATAAACTAAGTGATCTAATTATAACTCATAATTAAACTCATCTTGGGCCCCTAAAACTTAGGGAGAACATATACATTACTTCAAAAATAATTCCAACTCAAAATTCCTAAGCTAATTAAGTTAATTAAACTTAATTAGCTATTTACAAGTTGCTATGAGAATAGAATTTGATTTTAATTCTCATTTTAATTCAAGGAAAAATTAAACTGGAATTTATTTTTTCCATTTATCAACACTCCCTCTCAACAAGAAAGGGATTATCAGCTACCCCGATCCTATCTCTGTGAAACTCGAATTTACATCTTGACAATGTCTTTGTCAAAATGTGTTAGGCCCCTATACTACTAGTGTAACCCCTTATTGTTATTAGTACAACCCCCTTATTATATTGTTGTACCCATGTAGTCCCCATATTGTTATTATTGTTGCCCCATAGAAGCCCACTTATTGTTATTATTGTGCCCTTACATCATTATTGTTATGTCGGCTCTGATTACATTATGACCCCTTAGACTCCTATATATAGAAAGGAGGTCTTGTCATTTGTATCATCGAAGAATTGTTCATTTGTGTAATGTAAAGGAGTTTACCCCCTCAAAGAGGCTTATTTCTAAGGCATCCATCTATCTTTTATATCTTTTTGTGAGCTGGTTGCATAACATTTGGTATCAGAATTATGGATTCTAGGGTTTTGCTACTCCAAACAGGTCATCGTGGAATTTTTGCTATAACTTTTTTCTACACCATTTCATATGCTAAAAAAAAGAATCTATTTGAGAAGAAATCATGCTGAACCTCAGGTCCGAATTTCAGATCTTGTATTGCTATATTTTCAGAGATATGATATGAGGAAGTTAGGGTTTTTGCAAGCTCCAGAATTTAAGCTAAAACAGGTCATCGTGGGATTTTCGCTATAACTATTTCGCTACAAAGTTTCAGAAGCTAAGAAAAAAACACATTTGAGAAGAAATTGGTCTGAACCTTCGCTCTAAATTTCAGATCCTATCTCACTATATTGTCGAAGATATAGTCTGAGGAAGTTAGGGTTTTTGCACACCCCTAAATTACATTCCAAACAAGCCACCTTGGAAAAATCGTCATAATTGTCTCTTTGTGCATCAGATTGAAATTTCGTAGGAAGTTACAGAAATAGGACGGATTGTAGTTTCTTTTACATATATTTCAGATCCAAAGGTCAAAACAAGGACATGTGGCACTTCATACAAGTTCGCTCTTCTAAAAAGGTATATAATCAGGTCATCTTGGGAGATTATGCATAACTCTTTCTTGTAGAATGCAATTTTGATCAGACTAGTGGCATTGGTAAGAGGACACAGAGGCTACTACAAGTCACAATTTCAGATCTAGAAGAGCTGAAATTACAGAGTTATAGTCGTTTCAAGATCGATCTCCTAAAATCAAGAAAAGGCGACATGAGGAAGTTGATGGCAATGATCCGGTAAATTGGATACTATAGATGGAGCAATATTTCAATCTACATGAGGTGAAACTATTACAAAAGGTACGTATTGCATATTCATATTTAGAACCAAATCAATTTTTATGGTATAAAGGGCTTTGTTCTCGTAAACCACTTGTTACATGGTCAATTTTCATAGAGGAAATGATAGCACATTATGAGGATACAAAGAGAAACTCCTTCTTTCACCAATTGATAAATCTAAAACAAAAGGGTTCAATGGAAGAGAACATTGAGGACTTTCAAAAATTGAATAGAAGAGTAAATTATATTCCAAAGAAGCAAAGGATTGATGTCTTCATAGGGACTTTAAAGGATAACGTTCAACATGAGGTTCGTTTTTGGGAACCTGATTCATTGGAGGAGGCATTTGAGTTGGCAAGAAAAATTGAAAGCGAAATTATGGAAACAAGGAATCCCACCACTTATGACTATAATTATGGAAATGTTTCTTCTCCTAGTCTTCCGCAACCTATAAGGCTTACACCACAACAAATGGAAGAAAAAGTAGAAAAAGGGCTTTGTTACAATTGTGATAGAAAATGCAATAAAGGTCATAAGTGTGTTGAGAAGAAATTATTTTACATAGAGTATGAAGAGGAGGAAGAAAAGGATCAAGAATCATCAAAAGAAAAGGATATATGCCAGGACCCCACCCCAGAGAAAGAAGAAATGAATCATACCATATCTTGTAAAGCATTGGCAAGAATTACCACTCCTCAAACTCTCAAGATAGAAGGACATATCAAGAAGAAAAGGGTGCAAGAAGTGAAAGATGACATCGAGCAACAAGAAACGAATCTGACCATATCTTGTAAAGCATTGGAAGAAATTACCACTCCTCAAACTCTAAAGATAGAAGGACATATCAAGAAGAAAAAGGTTCAAGCTATGAAAGATCACATCGAGCATCAACAACAAGTTATCCAACTTTTAAAGGATAACACCACTTTGGTGCAGAATCGAATGAAACAACAAGTAGATCAACATCGCAGTGAAAAAAATTTTGATGTAGGTGATTGGGTATTTTTACGGTTACATCTCAAGCAAGCTATTTATGAGAAGGAAATGTTGGCAATACTACATGCACTTAAGAAATGGCGACCTTACCCAATGGGAAGACACTTCAATGTAAAAATGGATCATGATAGTCTTCAATATGTTTTAGAACAAATATTATCTTTAGAAGAACATAAAAAATTGGTCAAAAATATGTTAGGTTATGACTTTGACATCATCTACAGAAAAGGGAAGAAATTTTTTGTTGCAGATGCACTCTCAAGAAAGGATGAGGATGTGGAAGCATTGGTTTGTGCTATTTCTATTATCTAACCAGATTGGGTAAACGAAGCAAGGGATGAATGGAAGAATAAGTGTGGTCACTCATTCAAAAGTTGCATAATATCCCAATTCAAACAATATTGCCAGAACTTGAAGAGGAAGGAAAAATCATATTGGAACCTTGAGCAGTCACAGAAACGAGAACCTGACAGCTAGGAAATCGATCAATTTCAGAGTATCTCATCAAGTGGAAGAACTTACCCGCTAAATATTCCACATGGGGGGGCAATAATTTTATACAAAAGCATCAAGAACTACTCAAGCGTTGAGGACAACATGTTTTGAAGGGGAGGGGCATGTTAGGCCCCTATACTACTAGTGTAACCCGTCATTGTTATTAGTACAGCCCCCTTATTATATTTTTGTACCCATGTAGTCCCCATATTGTTATTCTTTTGCCCCATAGAAGCCCACTATGTTATTATTGTGCCCTTACATTATTATTGTTATGTCGGCTCTAATTATATTATGACCCCTTAGGCTCCTATATATAGAAAGGAGGTCTTATCATTTGTATCATCGAAGAATTGTTCATTTGTGTAATGTAAAGGAGGTTTCCCCCTCGAAGAGGCTTATTTCTAAGGCTTCCATCTATCTTTTCTATCTTTTTGTGAGCTGTTTTCATAACAAAATGTTAGCATCTTTCTCCTCCATGGGAATGTACTCTAACAACATAATCCATCGCAATACACAATCTCTAAGATGATGATATCATATATCAATATGCTTGGATAGATCATGAAAAACTGTATTTTCAGAGAGTTTGATACAATTTTGATTATCGCAATAAATCATAGTTGGATACATCTACTGACCAAACAAACCAATTAGTATCTTCCTCATCCAGATGGCCTCACATGTTTCCTGACTCGAAACCATGTACTTTTCTTATGTTGAACTAAGTGCAACCAATATTTGTTTCTTGTTGTACCAAGAAACTGTTACTGACCCAATACTGAAGATCCCTCCTGATGTGATCTTCCAGTTAGATGAGATCCCTGCCTAATCTGCATTGGTGAAGCCTTGAAGCTTCACTTCCTCTTTCCATATGTACCATAATCCATACTGATAAGTGCCCCTAAGGTATCTCAACACATGCTTTGCCACCTTCCAATATAGCTTGGTAGGCCTAACGATCGCTTGACTAAGTTGGTTAACTACATAGCACATATTTGGTTGCGTGTTCACCAAGTACATGAGTGAACCCACAAGATGCCTATAAACAGTAGCTTCCACTACTTCCCCTAAAGTAGCATCCTCCTTCCTCTAGTTACCTACTAGAGGAGTCTCTATGGGTTTGCTTCTCTCCATGCAGAATCTCCTAAGTATCTCGTTGGCATACTTTCCCTAACACAAAAGCAACTACCCATATCTCTACCACACCTCCATACCAAGAAAATAATGTATGAGCCCCATTTCCTTCATCTCAAACTCTCTTGCAAGGTCCTCCTTGCAAGATTTGATCAAGTGATCATCACCTATGAATATGAGATCATCAACATAAAGTAAAATGATCAACAGTTTACCTTCCACGACTATGTGGTACAGGTTCGCATTCTCTTCATTCTTTAAGAAGCCCAACCCGGTGAAGTATATATCTATCCTAGTGTACCAAGAATGGAGTGCTTGCTTCAGCCCATACAACGCTCTCTTGAGCCGACACACATGCGACTCACAATCAAAGGTCTCAAAAACTTTAGGTTGCTCTATGTACACCTCTTCCTCAATCGTGCCATTAAGGAGGTTGTCTTCAAATCCATCTGATGTATCTTCCAACCCATATTTGCTGATAGTGAAAATATAGATCTGATCAAAGAGTACCTTGCAACAGGATAAAATGTCTCAGCATAGTAAATCCCCTCTACCTGTGAAAATCCACGGGCCACAAATCTAGCCTTATGCTTATCCACACTACCATATGTAGCTTGCTTTACCTTGTAACTCCAATGGGAGCTCACCACTGACTTGTCCTCCAATCTCAGGACCACATCCCAAACACTGTTACAAACTATGGATTCATACTCCTCCACCATGGCATCAACTCAAATTCGGTGTTACACTGCTTCCTTGAAGGAAGATGGCTCTGTCATAACACATTCACCCATAAGATCCATGTATCCAGTGTACCTCTCAAGTGACCTCCTTTGTATGCACTGAGAAGTGGGTGCTCCAACATTCTCCCGTGCATCTTCCAGCAATCAGTCAGCCTCTCTAGTGCACTTTCTTCCCTCTCTCGAAGAATCTACCTGAGTGGATTTCTACACTCTTGGATCCTCTACATATTGCTTCTCCACATCAATCTATGGGTCCTCAACATTAGGAGCTAAAATCTCCTCATCTACATGTAGCTCAAGCTCCCTCTCAAGGGAAACCCATATGGCCTTCTCCTCATCGAATTTGACATCCCTACAAACCACTGTCATCTTGTTGGTCTGTAAGTACACCCGATAATTGTGAGGTGTACCAGTGTACCCCACAAATATCCCCAACTCTGTTGTCGGCTCAAGCTTCTTTCGTGCATATTTTTTCATATGGCAATATATTGATGACCCAAAAATCATGAAGTGACCAACTTCTAGCCTCTTACTAGAATAAGCCTCCACTGGTGTCTTCATCTCAAGTATCCGTTGTGCGCTACGGTTTTGAACATAAACTGATGTGTTCCATGCCTCATCCCAAAAGTGTAGTTGTAGGTCCTAATCATGCAACATCGCCCTCGCTTCCCCTACTATGCTTATGTTCTTCTTCTTGGCCACCCCATTCTACTGAGGGTTATGGGGTGTTGTCAACTCTCATTTAATCCATTTTGTTTCACGAAATTTCTTAAACTCATTTGAGACAGACTCACCACCATTATCACTTCGTATAGCTTTAACCTTCTTACCTGACTCTTTCTCCACCAATGCTTTAAACTCACAAAACTTTGTGAATTTTTTATCTTTTTTCTACATGAAAAATATCCAACATTTTCGAGAAAAGTCATCAACAAATATAACATAGTACATGTGTTTGGTCTTGGATGTTGTCAAGAATGGTCCACACACATATGAATGGACTCACTCTAGAATAGCCTCTACTCGGTTGTCTTTGTCGTGAAAGGTTCCCAAAGTACGCCCCTCGCATGTAGAAACTTTCTCAAGCATACATTTGGGAAGACCAATAGAGATATGATGTAATATCTTCAAATCCCAATGATGCAAGTGGCCCAATCACCTGTGCCACAACTCGCCAATGTCTCATCTCTGCACCCTTTCTACTTTTGTGCTTAAAGTAACTCACTCCTCTACCTCTAGCTTATATATATTCTTCACCTGAATCCCTATCTTCTTTACTTGACCCGTGGCTATGTGTCGAAGGAACACCTTTCCTTTCGAGAATATCACATCATACCCTTTATCCTCAAGCATGGCAATGGATACCAAGTTCTTCTTTAGCCCAAGCACATACATAAAAATTTTCAAGGTGAGTGGAGCCCCATGCTCCCTCTGAAAAATAATCGTTCCCAATCTAGTAACACTATACTTCCCATCGTCACCCATCTCAATATGCATCTAGAGATCTTTCTCCTCCAGGTCACTGAATAAATCTTTTTCGCCATCCATGTGGAATGAATCTCCATTGTCTAAGTACCATACACTTCCCATCATTGATAACACCATGCATGCAATGAGGGAAAAGTCCAATTCTAATTTGGAGGCCAAAGCCTCACACGTTGCTCCTCCTAAGGACTTATTCTTGGACTTCTTGAGTGGACAATTTGTAGAAAAATGGCTCAACTCATGACAATGAAAGCACTTAACTTTAGTCATTTCCTTCTTCTTACATACATGATAAGAATCCAATTTGGAATGAGAAGATTTCCCTTTCCCCTTCATTGCCTTGGTGTTCTTCTTGATCTCCTCCTGCATCAAATCTGACCACATTCATTCCCAATTTGGCATCTTCTCCCAACCATTGACAGAATCCTGATAACAATGCCAACTCTTTGGAATTCCTAGAAGAGAAAGACTCATCATATCATCCTTGGCAACTATGATTCCAACACTTCCAAGTTTATCACGACACTGAGTGAATTTTGTCAAGTATTTTGGAATTGTCTCGCCTTTGTCCATTTTGATTTTTCGAATTTTGTCCTTCAATGCCAATTTCCTTTGGTTACTATTGTTATGATACAATTTTGTCAATTTTTTCCACATAGAATATGGATTTTTCTTTCCATGGAGACTTGAGAAAATGTGGTCTCGAACTCCCTCAAGAATTATCTGCCTCACGTTGGCCGCACACTTCTTCCATTCGACCAAATTTTGTGCATCCAATGTTGTTGGCTTAGGAATTTCTTGATCAATAAATCCCTTCAAGCCATTATCCTCTATCATAGCCTCTATTATGTCCCTCCAGGCTATAAAATTTTAGCTTCCTTCCAAGGTATACTTGAGCTACAAACCATAAAAAACCATCTGCCGATCCTGAAGTATGTATTGCAAATTCGAATTTCACCTATAACCCAAAACTCAAAACTTTAAAATATCCTCTAGTATATTGTTCTCAGCTCTGATACCATGTAGAAAATCCTATAGATTCACAAGCTCATGCAATTTACTAAAGCACAAGACAAGAATCTACTTCTACTTTCAACCAACGGAAGCCAATAGATCGATGAAAACAATATGAACAAGAAGAAGATAAATCAATGGCGCATAACACAACATGTATATGGGGAAGCCACTGCTCAAAACCCCACTATCTTTATTTCATATATAAAAAATATGAGTGAATATACAAAGCTTGTTCTCACTAGAAAAATTGCACACAAGTATGCTCAACTCTCTCATCTCGTAAGCAAGCTCTTGGCCAACACTTGGCCAATTCTGGAGATCGCCAAGCCTATATTTCCTTGCGTAATTCTTAGGATGAATAGCCTATATTTAAAGGGAAATCATGCTTCCAAAACTGCGTAATCCAAACATATTTCCTTCTATTATTGCATGCATGATATTTACAACTTAGTAAATCACACAACTAATAGTACATTGTCCCTACACTCTAGTCTCAACTGGGTCTTTCTTAGAATTGACATACATGATTTTCTGATGAGGGAATATTCATTTAACTAGAGTGACACTTGTGGATGCACTAGTTCACCAACTGACTATTAACTCACTATTAGTTCCACAAATAGTTTGGAACTAATTTAACTAAACATAACTGAGTAAACTAAGTGATCTAATTACAACTCACAATTAAACTCATCTTGGACCCCTAAAACATAGGGAGAACATATACATGACTTTAGAAAGACTTCCAACTCAAAATTCCTAAGCTAATTAAGTTAATTAAATCAAGTTGCTATGAGAATAGAATTCGATTTTAATTCTCAATTTAATTCAAGGAAAAATTAAACTGGAATTTCTTGTTGCCATTTCTCAACACAAGTGACAAGTGATTTACAAGAAAAAAAGCCATCAATACCACACAAACTAATTAGGTTCTAAATATAAAGATGCAATGTGTACCTTTTATGCTTGTTGCACATCGTGTAGATCAAAGAACTGCTCCATCTGTAGTATCCATGTTACTAGATCCTTTCCATAAAACTTCCTCATATTGATATTTGGAAAATGGTTGGTCTTCCACCCAAAGTTAGAGTCTCTAAAATCATGATTCAAATTCCTTTTTTGCTCATCATGAGTTTCATGGAATACCTTATCACCATTAGGAAGCAGTTCTTGTAGTAACTTTATCAAACCTTCCTTCAAACCTTCCATTTATGCTTTTAAACCATCCTTCAAATCTTTCATGTATGCTTTTAAATTGTCCATGTCCCATTTTAAATTTTCTTCTAAACCATCCATATTAACATTCATCACTCCCAATTCATTTTTGGTTTCTCTTTGTGAGAGCGGAAATCACTGCACTTTTTCCTGTAATTTTGACATATCATGTTGCATTTCTTCTTCTTCATGTGTCATAGAAAATATTTTTGAGGGATTAATGGGTGTAGAATTCTCTGTTTAGGATGCATTTTGGAATAAATTAATGATATATGCGCTTCACTATGCACTTTGAATTACTTCAAACTGATTTTTCAAACAAATTTTACGCAAATTTAAAAATACACACCTTTTAAGAGCTTCTCAATAAGGCTGGACTTGAAACTATTGCATATTTTTTATTTCAGCTTCCCAAGATCTGAAATTGTGTATTGTGGTATCTCTCTCTGTCTTATTTTGAACCCCACCAATTATACTAATATTAGATTCTTCAATATGAATTTATGTCAAATCTCCCACAATAGTGTGATTATGGATTAGTTCAGTAGAGTGAACTTGTACAGTATTCCACGTGTCATTTTTTTAACTTTCGACCCTGAAACTAATACAAGAAAAACAAAATTCCATGAAATTTTAGTCACTTTTTACTAATTTCAAATATGATACTCGAAGGGAAAGTTATGATGATTTTCCTCGAGAGGCTTGTTTGAGATTGAATTTTGGAACATGCAAAAACCCTAACTTCCTTGGACCATATCTCTAAAAATGTAGCGAAAAAGGTCTGAAATTATATGCAATTGTGCATCAAGATTTTTTCCTTCATGTGGTATCAATTTCAGGGTCTGAAGCTTCATAAAAAAAAAAATTATAGCAAAAATTCTACAATGGCCTGATTGAAGCAAAAAGACCCTAAGATAAATATCTTTGATACCAAAGGTTATGCATCTAGATAAAAAAATAGCACATAAACATAAGAAAATATGGATCAATGACTATGCAGCAAGAAACTTCGAGGTGGAAACCTCTCTTTACATCACATAAATGAACAATTCTTGGATGATTCAAATGATAAAACCCCCTAGGGATATATAGGAGTCTAAAGGGTCAAAATATAATTAGGGCCATCATAACAATAATAATGTAAGGGCACAAAAATAACAATAGTGGGCTTCTATGGGGCACAATAATACAATATGCGGGCTAAATTAGTATTATAATGACCTAACATGACCAATATAGGGTTGATTCAAAGGCCTAAAGAATACTTATTTTGATGCTTTTCTTGAGACCTACAAGCCTATTTCCAATGACCTTTCAAGCTTATATTTTGCGAGCTTAACCAAAACTAAATAGATGAAAAATATAGCCAACACTATCCTTCTTCTATGGCCAAATTTTTCATTCCTTCTATGGCTCAACATATGTAAACTATTCCTCATTGTAATGAATCTAACCAGACTCCTAGAGTCCACAAACAGACCTCAAAAATTGGTCTTTATCTAGAAATATATCACAATAAGATACACAGTTTCCTCAAACTTCAACAAAGCTCAATTTAGTCTTCAACAATAGTCTAAAAAGAATTCCAAAATCAATCACAAGAAGGAAAATTAATTTTGTCACAGGAGGGCCAAGATGGGCCTTAGGATCCCTATCTTATAGGGTCAAAATTAGGCCTTAGAGGCAGCCTAATGCTCCTTGCAAAGTTCTTTAAAAGAACCTCAAAAAAATCCACAAATTGCCTCAAAACAACAAAGAAAATAACCATAAATAATGTAGCACTTGAGCCCAAATGATATCAGTTCCAATGAAAAACCTCCACAGAAAGATGAATTTAAAATTCCTAAAATGATCCTATACACTTCAGCCTCACTCTCTTAGATCAACATGACATAATAGGCCTTTGCACATGAAATTTTATTCAAGCATAATCGTTTTTGTGAAGATTTGGGATGAATCCAAGCCCTCTTATTTATACTAAATGAGGGGGCTTCTAGAAGGGGGATGACATTCCCAATAGACCATGAAGCTGACCTTAATCAAGCCCCCCACACCCCCCCCCCCCAAAAAAAAAAAAAAATTGGCTGAGCCGACTAGGAAAACAATTCATTAATTCTAATTTTTAAAAGGGGTCGATCTTATCCTTCTTTGTGGCACCATTTTTAGGAAACAATAATTCTTCCTTTGAGGCTACTTTGTAACAAGCAAGATCAATAGATAATTAATCAAATTTTCTTAAATTTTAATCCAAATATTGACCAAGAAAAATGTTTCCTTTTACCATTAAATTTTGGCATCATGACCACATTTGCGTGGCACCAATTTTAACAAGGCTTATATCCTCAAATGTGAGGATTATGGGGAATGCCACTATCTTGGAATCAACATGATGTGATTTATCAATTGATAATGGACACACTTACAATTTCATTAATCTTCTAATGTAAAATCTTCAACAAGCGTGGGGCATCGTATTGTTGCTACTTAGGTTGACATCAGTGACAACCAAATTCCAACAATCCTCAGAGTCAGGATGACATTCAAGTGAGTTACATGTGGTTTATTTGACTAAAAAGAGGGGATTGGGTACAATATAATATGATGGAGAAGGTTGGCATGTTAGAAAATGTAACTCTATTCAGTCGTCATTAATTTACTTGAGTCATCATGTAATGTACTTGTCAAAAGAATAAGGAAAAGAACTTTTATTATTGTAACAATGACTTATTAAAGCATCGGTTTCGCACTTGGGTCATCATTATATTAGTCAAAGTCCCCATTGTGGACTCATAGGGTTAATATTGAGTTTATAGAGACATTGTACATTCAAAGAGACCCTTCTCGGGATTTTGAATTATGTAAAAAGGTTTAGCATTGAGTCAAATATGATTTATGTACCCTCCACATCAAGTCGACCTAAGAGAGATCAAGTTGGCCCAAAGGACCCTAATTCGACCCACAATAAGCCTATAAATATAAGCTAGTCGAAGTCATTTGAAGCATCAGCTCTCAAGCTAGTTCGATATCTCAAGAAGAGTTAGAGAAGTACGAATTTTATTTCCAGGAGGTCAAAAGAAGTATGAGTTTGGGGAAGTCTAAGAAGAGGAAGAAAATGAAACTTTGTGTGCCTCTGTGGTTTGGATTGGGAGATCAAATTCTCCTAAGTTTTCGTTGTTGTAGGAAGCTACCTATTGCCAAAATTTGTTTCCTAATCGAAGTTTCTGGAAGGGGTCAAAGATCTAGGAGGTTGACTTGGTGTGGAGGGAAAGTCTAGTCTTGTTCTAGGGTGAAGAGTCTCAACGAATAATATTGAAAGGAAGAATTATCTTGACCTTTTTTCCCCTAGAGGAGGGTTTTTCCCTAGCATAATGCCTATATCTTGTGTCTCTTGTTTTGTGATCTTCATACACACATAATATGGTAACTGCTTGATGAAATATAAGATAATAAAGAAGTAGAATAAGTCAACACACTCACAAGTAATTATCAAGAAAGGAGAATCAAACCTTAATATAACTACTTTGATTTTCCAACATCGTATCATAGCTAAGCTTAGGAAGATTCATAGATGACATTGTTGGCATGGATTCTCCCTTTATGATTAACTACATAAGAATGGGTTGCAACACTACTTGTAGTTGAATAATGGATCAAAGTTGCATCTCAACAACATTCTATATGTTACAGGTTTGAAAATTAATTTTCTTTCTATTTCTTGTTTAGAAGATAAAGGGGAAAGAGTTACTTAAGTTGATGGAAAAGTATTGGTTTGGGGAAAAGACTCTAGCATTGATAAATCTAGGGTTATTGGAGTTCGTGAAGGAAGTATTTATCGAGTCACTACACCACCACCTCAAGCTTTGGTTCATATGGAAATAAGTCCCATTAAGCTATGGAATAGGAGGTATGGCCATCTACATTACAAGGTCATCCCTTCTCTCAATAAATTGGTTCATGCTATTCCTAATATGGAGTTATATCATGAAGATGTTTGCAAGGGATGCTCTTTGGGAAAACATACTAGAAAACCATTTCATAATAGTGAATCTAGGTCTAAATAGATATTAGACCTCATCCATTCTGATGTGTGTGGGCCCATGTATGAAAAATCACTTGGAGGTCATCTCTACTATGTGACATTAATTGATGACCATTCTAGAAAGACATGGATCTACCTCCTCAAAATTAAAGATGAAGTTTTTGATAAGTTCAGGGAGTTTAAGGCTGAAGTGGAAACTCTAACCGAAAGAAAGATAAAGACTGTGAGGTCTGACAATGGTGGGGAATACACTTCTAAGGAATTGATTGCATATTGTAAGGAAGTAGGTATTGAGAGGGATCTCATTGTTCCCTATTATCTGGAAAAAAATGGATTGGATAAAAGGAATAATAGGTCAATTGAAGAAGGCATTAGAACTATGCTACTTGATAAAGATCTACCGAAGTTCTTATGGGGAGAAGAAGCGATGACTGCCATGTACATTCAAAATAGTAGTCCTCATAAGAGTCTTGATAATACAACACCCGAAGAAGTATTCATAGGAAATAAGCCGAGTGTGGATCACCTCCGAATCTTTGGAAGTCCAGCATATATCCATGTTTCGAAAGACAAGTGAAAGAAGTTAGACTCTACAAGTACCAAGGGAATATTTGTTGGTTATAGTCTTCCCTCAAAAGCATATAGAATCTACATAAAGGAGGGAAGACACATTAAAGTAAGCAAGGATGTCATATTCGATGAAAATCAAGCATACAAAAAATCAAAGGATATTCCTATTGATTCTAATGATGAACAGGTTCCCATATTTGAAGAAGATGAAGTTAATCATGAAAATTCTACTACAAATATCGAAGAAGAAGGACCAAGTGAGCTTATTCAATCAGTGGTTATCCCAACCACAAGGAAGAGGCCAAATTGGTTGAAATCCACACTAAAATATGTTGAAGGATATGAAGTTGTGAAAGGAAAGTAAGAAACCTAAGTGATATTATGGCTATGCTACATATATGACAAAGTTAATTGAAGTCGAACCATCTGCATTCAAGGAAGTTGGGCATGAAGAGGTTTGGAATAAATCGATGCAAGAAGAATATCAATCCATCATGAAGAATGGGGTTTGGGAGATCGTTCCTAGACCTAGTGACAAATCGATTGTCACATCTAAGTGGATCTATAAGATCAAACATGTTGTTGATAGAAGTATAGACAAGTATAAAGCAATATTTGTTGCAAGGGATTTCTCTCAAAAGGAAGGCATTGATTATGAAGAAACCTTTGCACCTACAACAAGGTACACTACCATTAGATCATTGGTTTCATTGGCTTCTACAATGGGGTGGAATATCCATCAAATGGATTTTAAGACCACATTTCTGAATGGGACCATTGATGAGGAAGTGTACATCGAACAACCCGAAGGATTTGAAGTGAATAGCAGGGACTCTAATGTTTGCAAGCTTAATAAGGCCCTATATGGTTTGAAGCAAGCACCTAGGGCATGGTATGCAAGGATTGATGCATATCTACTTAGATTTGGGTTCATGAAGAGTTGAGATGATCTGAATATCTACATCAAGGTCATGAATAATGAGCCCATCATTATTCTACTATATGTGGTTGATCTATTCATCATAAGTGTAGAGCAAAGAATTCAAGAATGCAAGAAGATGTTAGAAGCTAAATTTGAAATGAAGGATGTAGGACTGATGCACTATTACCTAGGTCTAGAAGTATGGCAAAGACCTAGAAAGATATATTTGGGGAAAGTAAAGTACATCATCAAGTTATTGTAGAAATTTAGGATGATGGACTCCAAGTCGATGACTACTCCTATGATCACCAACCTCAAGAAGGTGAGGAACTCTGACTCTATTCTCATGGATCCTACCTCATACCAACAATTGATGGGTTCCCTGATGTATCTAGTAAATACTAGGCTAGTTATATGTTTTGCAATGAACATTCTTAGTTAGTTTCATTATTAGCCTCGTCATGATCACTGAATAGCTTCCAAACATATATTGAGGTATATTCATGGCAATATACATCATTGCCTAAAGTATGATAGTAAGGAAGTCAAGATAATTGGCTTCACAGAGTCTAATTGGGGTGGCAGTGAGACCGATGGAAGGAGCACTACTAAAGGATGCTTCAGTCTAGAAGTTGCTTGATGAAAACTTGAATAAACTGGGGGGGGTTAATCAGTTTAGTATATTCATGGACATTAAAACTCTTTTATTTAATATCATTAACTAAAACATTGTATGAGAAACTTAACAAATAATGACCAACAAGATTGAATATGTGAACAACAAGTAATAAGAAAACTAAAACATGATATAAACACATAATAACAACACATATTGACACCAAATATATGTGGAAACCCACAAAGAGAGAAAACAACGATTTTATTAATATTGTGATGTAAAGGAAAGATCCTACTCCTTATTACATCTAATTTTCTGTAGGCTCCAACCTAAAAGCGGTTGCTACCTCAAGTTTCTGCAAGTTGCAACATGCAAGGAAGCTCCAACTCCCATATATTTTTTGTAGACTACAACCCATAGGAGGCTCATACCTCATCATGCTCCAAATTGATGTTTATCAAGCCACTACTTGAAAGGAGAATACAATCCCCTTATGCAAACAAGAGACAACAATGTGTTGGTTTAGCTGGTCATAAATTTTCCATATCTCCATCTTCATTTATGCCCCTTCTTCCCTTCAAATCTGCTTCACATAAGCTCCATATGTGTTAGGTAACTAATGCATAACACCTCAATCTACTCTCACACATTCTCCAACTCTCTAACCTCTCAATTCCTTCCAAAACCACATCTTTTATAAATATAATTGTCTCTTTGTATCTCATATAAGAATATGAAGTGAACATGCTTGACTCTTTACCTTCCACTCATTCATTCCCAAACCCTTCATATCTTGAATAATAGAACACAAAAAATAAATAATCCATCCAATATTAATTTCAGCCACATGTAATGATTAAATGCATCAACCTAATGCCAACATCATGTAAAGATATAAGAATAACACATGATCATTCATTCCTCATGATCAATAGCAACATTTTTCATTAATGCATCACAACAATCTTCATGTCATTGTCTCAGCAGCCTTGTTGCCATGGAATCTTGCCTTGCCTTTGCTATCATGGAGTCTGGCCTTTGCCTTGCATCACAACAATTCATCTTAATCACAAAAATAAGCAATATATTGCATTACATCGGCTCATTATGACTTATTAAAGGAATCAACCTACCATACCCAAGCATAACTCAAATTGCT
The DNA here is from genome assembly GCA_000404065.3 of Pinus taeda. NCBI lineage: Eukaryota > Viridiplantae > Streptophyta > Pinopsida > Pinales > Pinaceae > Pinus > Pinus taeda. Next base: position 227,538 of record APFE031349642.1, read on the forward strand.
CCTACAACAACTATTGTTGCTCCTTTTATTTGTTGCTCCTTGCTACTCCTTTGTTTTTTGCTGCTCCTTGCCTTGCTTCTTCTTGTTGCTCCTTGGATTGCTCCTTCTCCTTGCCTTGTCGCTCCTTGCATTTTTGTTTATCCTTGTCTTTCTCTTTGCATTGTTGTTCTTTGTAATGCTCCTTTTCTTTTTGTTTCTTGTGCTTCTCCTTTGGTGCTCCTTTGCCATCAATGACAATAATGCCAACAATCTCTCCCTTTGGAATTAATGGAAACATTGTTTCTTTATAATCAACTTCAACAACCTCTACTTACCTCCCCATTTTATATCAATGGTAATGAGAGTTACAGATGTCTTGTAGCCCTCCATTCCACATTTATCCATTTTATGTTATTAAAGTACTGAAAAATATGGTCTTAAACTCACTGTAAAAGAGTCCTAAGTGTAATTGTCATCATTGCATTAATTATCTACAACCTGCAATGCCTTGCTCTGCATAAACAATGTTGATAGTGTGATTAAATGAATGCCACTCTGGATGCATTATTAGGGCTTCTCCACAATGAAATGCCTTAATGCAATGCCATATATTTCAACTTAAAGTTGTTTGCAAAATTCGCTTGGAGCAAGATTAGTTGTTACATTGTAACCAGTGTTATGAGAAGTCATCAATCCATCTCAAAGAAAAAAATTATATATTGTCTCATTAAAAATTATATATTTTCTCATTGTTCTTGTTGAAAATACCAATTAGGGCACAAAACCCTAATTTGTACCCATAAAATTATAATGGATGAAGCCTTATAATTTGGAGGGAGCATTGTATCTTGAAGGTCCGCCAGTCGAAACCCCAATATTTTCCTACCTATCTTACACTTGGATAGCATGAACATTGCATACATTAGAACCTCGTTGAATGTGCATTGTATAATATCCTTGTAAGCTAACGCAAAGCAAGTGTATGAAGTCATGATGCCAATTAACCATCACCACTATATGTATTATTATTTTGTGTCATAATCCATTTGAAATCAATGAACCAACAAACCAAAATCAATTAACCATCACCACTATATGTATTATTATTTTGTGTCATAATCCATTTGAAATCAATGAACCAACAAACCAAAATCAAACACGTCAATATATCAATGCCACTCCAATTAGATGTTGCTCCCATTGTGCAATATATAAAAGTTGATATAAATGTGAGTGTTACCATAGATGTGAACCTATGAGAATGTTGTTCCATGAGAATAAAATACAAGAATTCAAATAATATATATGCTCTCCAAATTAATGCTCCACCTTAATAACGTTCTCCATATTAATTATTTCCACCGTATAATATATTTTCTGTTTAAACCATGGTCCAATGAAATTCAACCCATGAGTAAATACCAATGACGTTGGCAATAAAAAATTGTTCCAAATAAACGCTTAGTATCCCTTTTTCTCTAATGCTTTCCCAATAAAATTGTAAACATTGTTGGCTTTGTAATATTTAATTTGCTCCCATGTGTGCCGCTACAAGTTTAACAATATTCTAAATGTGTTAAATGTTGTGCAATTGGCTCTAGAGATGTTGACGCTCGTAAATTTACGCAAAGCAGGTTTTTATGATATCAAAATTGTTTCAGCAGTGCTCCAATATCAATGAACAATTTAAACATAAAGCATTAATGTTATAGAACTGAATGTATTAACACTGCCCTGCTTCAAAATTACCGTTGCTCCAAAAAAGATGTTGGAAATGATAACGCTTCTCCAAAGGTGCGTGAGAATAACCCTGCTCCAAATGATAATTATTTTAACGCTCTCCAAAGCTTGATAATGAGCTCTCCATTTTTAATGCTCTCCCAGAAATAATACCAATGTATTTGCAATAATTCAGCCATGGTTGTATTGTAATACGTTATCAACGCAGTCTCGATGGATGATTTGTAAAGTTGAAACTAAACATTGTCAATATAATAAAGAATGCTGCAATGTAACGAATAAGATCTGCCATATGAGAAAAGAACATTGCATGGTAATTATAGCGATGTCACTGTAATAAATCTGCCAATGCATTCACCAATATAATATTCATCAACTCTCGACAATTGTGGAGAACGCCTTTACCAACATAAAATGATGCTAAAACCATAACTTTGTGTAGCAATGATGTTGTTTTTAGGTTCTACCAAAGCTTGTCAGATGCATATACCGTAATATATGTATAACACCCTATATGATATATCCCATAATGAAAACAGTTAGTAACGCTCATATATAATCTCGACAATGAATATATATAACCCAAGGAAAACCACCCATCATGTGCTGCAATATGCCAACCAAAATAACGCATTGTCGCGCCATAATACATCAAGAAAACATTGCACCATCTTACCTTTATAACCTTCTTTGTAAGGCAGTTTGATCGTATGCTGCTTTCTGTGCCAGAAGGCATTTGGTTCTTCTGAGCAACATTTCTCTGCCAATTTTTCTTTTAGCTCTAGAATCCTTCTCTTGATCTGCGGTTGTTTCAGCTGTTCTTCTATTCTCAATTTTCCCTTTAGATCTTTAAGATCTGTCAGTAAGGATTCTGCGTTATCCAACTTCTGCATAGCTTGGACCATAGTGGAGACCCTGGGAGTAGAGACATAGGGGAGCTCAATTCTCTTTCTTGTTCCTCTGGATGTAGGCACAGAGATGAAATAACTAGCTTTACTCCTTTTTATTCTTGCTGAACCATGTGGTTCTACTGCAGCTAGAAAAACATTACCTAATATACAGTCAACAGGTATGTCTGCAATAGCAAATTTCATATATACACAATGAGTGTCAAAACATAAAGAAGCTCTAGGGATTTCATATTTGAGTTTCTTATTCCCTAGTCCTACCGCTTCCCTTTCTGCAGAGACCTAGTATTTTGCTGGAATGTTTCTAATGTTAAGAATGTTGATGTCAGCACCAGAATCCA
>APFE031349643.1:508-20966 GCA_000404065.3 Pinus taeda
TGAATTCATCACACCTTGAAATGTTGAAGGTGCATTGGTAAGGCCAAAAGGCATGACCAAAAATTCATAATGACCCTCGTGAGTTATAAATGTTGTTTTTGGAATGTCTTTAGTCTTCATTCTAATTTGATGATATCCTGAACGAAGATCCAACTTGGTGAAGTAAATTGATCCATGCAATTCATCGAGTAATTCATCAATGACAAGAATGGGGAACTTATCTTTAATAGTGAGTGTGTTGAGCTCCCTATAATCCAGACACATGCGCCATGATCCATCCTTCTTGTGCACCAATACTACTTGAGCAGAGAAAGAACTTTGACTCGGTTGAATTATACCAGCCTCTAGCATTTCTGCAACCATACTTTCAATTTCACTCTTTTGGACATAGGGATATCTATACGGCCTCATGTTTGGAGGAACACTTCCTGGAATTAGATAAATAGCATGATCATGATCATGCACAGGTGGGAGACCTTTAGGAGTCTCAAATACCTTGGAATGATTATCCAGGACTTTTTGGAGATCTGGAGAAATAGATGATTCCGATGTGGAAACATCTAGTGAACATAATTGTGCATTTACACCTCTTTGTTCCTTTTTTAGAAGCTTTGTCATACCATTAGAGCTGATTATATTTCTTGGTTTCCCTGTAATACCCCTTAATACAACTTCCTTTCCTTCCATAGAAAATTTCATGAAAAGTTCTTGAAAATTAAAAGATATTGTACCCAAGGATTGTAGCCATTGGACTCCTAGTACAACATCAGCACCTCCCATTGGAATGGAAAGCATTGGGCTAGTCAATACATATTCTCCCATGGATAGCTTGATATTATGGCACTTTCCAGACCAATTTATTGTTCCTCCATTTGCAACCATCACTTGACACTCTGGTGCTGGATATAAGAAGCAATTCAATTCTTTTGCTACCTTACAATGAATAAAATTGTGAGTACTTCCTGAATCAATCAACACTTTACCTTTTTCTTCTTGATTTGTCTTTTTGATGGGTTTGAGGAGTTGGGTATTCCCGCCATTTGGCTTACAGATATGGTCGGATTTATTTTTTCTCATCTAGGCTTTCTGTTCCTGGTATTCCTTTCTTTTGACTTTCTTGCTCTTTTCTTTCTTCTCTTCATATGTGAATAATCTTGTTCTCAGCACAATTATGACCTTTTGTGATTTTGCTATACAGATTGTTTACAGCCTTTTGCTCTTTTTCTTTCATTGTGTGTGGTGTCAACCTTATAGGTTGTGGAAGACTAGCAGCAACAAAACTTCCGTCTTTATAGTTGTGAGTGGTATGCTTCCTGGTTGCCATAATTTTTGCTTTCCATTTTTCTTGCTAACCTGAATGCCTTCTCTAATGAATCAGGTTCCCAAAGGCGAACATCATGTTGGATATTATCCTTTAAAGACCCTTTGAACACATCAATCCTATGCTCCTCTGGAATATCTTTTACCCTTATGTTCAATTTTTGGAACTCCTCAATGTGCTCCATTATTGAACCCTTTTGTTTGAGACTTATCAATTGGCTAAAAAGTGTTGCTTTTTGTATCCTCATAATGTGCTGTCAATTCTTCCGTAAAAATTGCCCAAGTGATAATTTGTTTACGAGAGCAAAGCCATTGATACCATACAAACTGATTTGGTTCCAAATATATAGTTGCCATACGTACCTTTTGTGTGTTTTGCACATTATTGAGATCGAAAAATTGCTCCATCTGTAATATCCATGTTGCGGGATCCTTGCCATCAAACTTCCTCATAGCGATTTTTGGAATATGATGGGTCTTTGATCCCACATTAGAGTCTATGGAATCATGATTAACATTTATTTTCTTCACATCATGAGTTTCCTTTACTACCTTTTCACCATTAGTAAGTATTTCTTGTAGAAAATTTGTCAAATCTGTCTTCATATCTGTCATGTTTGTCTTCAATTTTGTGTTCAAATCTATCTTCAATTCTTCCATGTTTGTCTTCAAATCCGTCTTCAAATCATCTATCTTAGCTTCCACGCCATTTATCTTAGATTCCTTGCCATTTATCTTAGCTTCTGTTAGCTTTTGTGAGGCTGACATTTTTTGCACTTGGTCTTGTAATTTTGATATATCATGTAGCACTTCTTCTTCTTCTTCATGAGTCATGCTAGAGCTTTCAGGTTGCTTACTAGGTGTTTGCATTTTCTTTCCTCGGGGCATCAGTTACCGATAATAATGCTCTACTATGCCCTTTGAATTACTTCAAAATAAATTTTCAAACCAATCTTAAGCAAAAATTTTAAAAAATCTACACACTTTTTTTCACTTTGTAGGAGTTCAATATTGCCTCTCATGTATCTCTGTACTTTCGGATCATCCAATTTTGAAATTGCAACCCTAGTAGTAACCCTCTATCTCCTTTCTCCAATGCCACCATTTTGATCCAAATTGGATTCTCCAAGGAAGAGTTATGTGAAATCTCCCACAGTGACCTGAATATAGACTAGTTCAGTAGCGCAAACTTGTACGACATGCCACGAGTCACTGTTTCGACCTTTGGCTCTGATAAATATGTACAAGAAACTACACTCTGTCCTCTTTCTATACCATCTTATGAAATTTCAATCTGATGCTCAGAGACAAAGTTATGACGATTTCCCCAGGTCACTTGTTTGGAATGGAATTCAGGAGTCTGCACAAAGACCAACTTCCTCAGATCATATCTCCATAAATATAGTGCGAAAAGCTCTGAAATTCAGACTCAAGGTTCGATGTGATTCCTTCTCAAATGGTTTTTTTTTAGGTTCTGAAACATCGCAGATAAAAGTTATAGTGAAAATACCACGATGACCTATTTGGAGCAGTGAAACCCTAGAATCCAAAGCTCTGATACCAAATGTTATGAAACCAGCTCAAGAAAAATATAGAAAATATAGATCAATGCCTTAGAATTCAGCCCCTTCGAGGGGGAAACCTCCTTTAAATTACATAAATTAACGATTCTTGGATGATTCAAATGAAAAAACCTCCTTTCTATATATAGGAGTCTAAGGAGACACAAGATAACCCAACTGACCTATCAATAATAATATAAAGCCTCATAAATAACAATAGAGGGATTCTATGGGGCACAATAATAACAATATGGGGACAATAGGGGCACAAAACATTAATAAGGGATACAACTACAATAGTAATGGGGTAATCACTAGTATTATAGGGACCCAACATCAAATCACCTAGATAGCAGATATATTTATGAGAGAGATTTTTAGGTTGCATGGGATTCCTCGAGTCATAATCTATGATTGTGATGTTAAATTCACCTTTGCATTTTGGGAAGAACTATTCATAGGGTTAGACACTCAAAGTCACTTTATTATTGCCTATAACCCCCAGACAGATGGGCTAGACTGAACGAATCAATCAAGTGATGGAAGACATGTTGCGTATGTATGTAATGCAACAACGTGAAAAATGGGAGGAATATCTCCACTCAGTATAATTTTCTTACAATAAAAATTGTCACAAATCGTTAAAGATGAGTCCTTTTGAGGTACTTTATGGGAGGAAGTTTACAGTCCCTGCAAATTGGAATAGACGTGAGAATGAAATGATATTAGGACCAGATATGTTGGAAGAAATGGAAAGAACCATGAAAAAGGCGCGACAAAGTTTGAAGGCTGCAAAGGATAGACAAAAGGCTTGTTCCGATAAGAAAAGAACCTGCCTAGAATTCTAGGTAGGAGATCATGTCTATCTGTGAATTAAACCAAACAGAAGTACTCTTATATGGGGAGAGTGTGCCAAACTAGATCCCCATTTTTGTGGACCTTTCCAAATCTTAGACTGGGTAGGACCAATTGCATATTAACTTGCACTACGCAGTCACATTAGGGTGCATAATGCATTTCATGTTTTCCTTTTAAAGCAATATGTATATGACCCTCGACACATCATAAATTAGAAAGATATTCAAGTAAAGGAATATTGAAATATATATGTGTGTAAATCTCTTTCATCTATTTATATATGTATAGATATGCCAATTTTAAGACAATTGGAATGATGGCAGGTCAAATCGGAAGGAGGGTTTCTGTTACAACCCCCGTGCATACTCGATCAGAGAGAAGTAACGTTGTGGAGGCCAACTATCAGAGAGAAGTAACTTGGGAGAATAAAGATTTTATACAGGAGGCATACCCCAGACTATTCCAGGAGCAACTGGAGGATTAAACACCGAGGAAAATGTTCCACCTGAGGGGGGGAAGATGTAACACCCCAGATGTGGAGATAAAAAATGGAATTACCATTGTTAGTATTTTACTTTTTTTTTTTCTTAATTATGAAGGAAATAGAAAAAAATAAAAATTACAATAGATAAATAATGAAATTCTTATGTGTAATTATGGAAATGGTTAAGAGTTGGAACATAATGAAGATTTCAGAATGATCTAAAGAAATCTTGGGAAACAATTGGAGGTCGTTATTATTCAGTTTCCTTTATTCTAAGTCCTCGAGATAAAATATCTCAAGAGGGACAAACAGGGAGTTGGCCACCGGAGGGAGGAACCACCTGAGAAAAGAAGGATACGTAAATCTACAGGAGTATTTTTCTAGAGCTAGCTTGGACCAGTGGAAATTCTCTAGCCAGATTAATTTATGAGAAGTTCCAGACTAGACTGGGTCATGAGGTTTGGGAACAAAACCTTAAAAGGTTACATCCAATTGTGTCAAATGATTGTTGGGAGGGAATCTGGATGTAATTGCCAGTTCCATCTGGAGGGTGGATTAATCTCATTCTGGATACGCTCTCGTAATCAGCTAAGGAATTACCTATAAGTTAACTGCTTACTAGTTTGATTTTTAAATAAATATTATAATTACAAATGACACAGTGAATCTTGTTATGAAGAAATTGCATTAAAAGATGCTTTTCCATTTCTTGAATGACTTTCTGTTGGTTCCTTATTCAAAATCAGCTAGAAGTATGATATGTATTGAATAGTTTGCAGGCAAATAATGTTTACCCATGTATTGGGAAGTCATTATGCCAGTTTTCTGTTAAAAATAGATGTTAATATTGTAAGTAATTGGATAAGTATAACAGTTAGGAATAAGGAATGTTATGAACATTAGTGTTGTACTAAAAAGGAGGAGTTCACACTGGACAACAGAATGCTTTGGTTTTAGAGTGGTGAAACAGAAATAGACTTCTGATTACACCGAATCTCTTTTCTTATGATATTGGTATGACTCCAATTTTAGAACAACACCAAAATAAAACAGTACCGAATCTCATCTAAGCCGAAAATGTAAAGAAAAGGGGAATGAACAGTTCACAAGAATCCTTGAAACAGAGTAATAAAAACAATATTATTATTGAAAACAGTAAGTGTTAACATTGATCTAGAAAAATCAAATTCCTTTTAGAAAAGAAACAACTGAAAGCTTAGCATTAAGGAACTAAAATACTGTTGTAACAGAAACGATTTGTTAGGGATGGTCCTGAAGCCCGACTATTTCCAATAGACTCAAGATCAGTCCCCGTTGTGGCTAAGGAAAGGAGAAAAGGGAAAATACTTCACGCATAATATATTTCGAGTAGTTTGACTAGTAACGAAATAAATATAATTCTAGGAAAACCATAAACAAAGAAGATTGCCAATCGAATTATAAACTCTATTGTTGAGATTAACTGGTCTATAATAACTACATATACCTACTGCAAAAACCCTAGAATAACTGCAAATAACCTTACTGGTTATCGAAAGTTTCTTTAGAAAAGCTATATTCAAATTTACACCATTATATTTTGTTCTGTAAAAGAAACAAAAAGTGGACAACACCATAGTCAAAACACTGAACTATAAGCATTAGAGAGAATTGGCTTTATACATATAGATAAATAAAGATTTTTCTATAAAATGATAACTACGCAGCAAGGTTAGAACCCTTGTAGAAAATGAACTGAACATTGAACCGAAAGGAATTCGAATACTGTAAATTCAATAAAAACCCTTAAAATCTTTAGGTAGTTTCACTTTAAGTTCAAAAGAAGAACAAATGGAAATAGTTTGAAAACTACCCCTTCATTATCATCCAAGGCAATTACATTAATGTGATGTTAAAAGAAATTAAACTCTGTGAATTAAACAATTCATAAGATGAGCCCACTGGGGTAATACCCATACCCGTTGAGTACGAAAAGTAAGGAGAGGAACCAGTGCATAAAATCGTAACCCAAATTGAAAGTTGTGGCATCTGGCAACTTGGATGGCTCAGGTTCTCGCTGGAAAACAAGATTCGAAGACCAGTAGAATGGGAAAGAATCAACAACCCAAGATAAGGCGATTAGATTGCTTGTAAACACACAAATAATTATGAAAGGGAGTAAATAATTGAAACCGAAGTCTCAGAATTCATTACTAGAGGTTAACAAGAAAACAGGATGGATATCCCAGTGGTGAAGGTAGACCTGAAGACTAGAGCTGATAACGAACTCACGGGAGTGGACTAAAGTTGGTAGGGAGCACAGGGTCCAACCCAAAACCCCAATGGCCATTTCGAAGCAATGTAAGACCATACATAACCATGCAAGATGCCCCAAAAGATTAAAAACTCTCGAGAGCACACAAGACCCAGGACCTCGTGGTGGAGACAATGGTGCCTCGACCAAACTAGTTTCGAGGTCGATATGGAGTTGGAAATCTCTCCTCCCTTCTAACCACTACAAACGAGCAAATGAGCCCGAGACTCTACCCTCTGCTACCCAAAAACAATTATTGGGCACAAGAACCGTTTGATGATCAACCCTCAGATTGATGGTGGGATGGATGACAACTGCAATCCTCACTCACTCACACCTGGCAGGGGATTGAACGCTATCAATAGCTAGTACATGAAAATTAATAAGTTGCACTTTAATCAAGCAAAGAAACTTTAATATCATACTCTGTATCTTGTGAAGATTCATATGTTACAAATTTTGTTTAAATTCTAGGTCAGATCAATGTAATCACATTATAATAAGTTGTACCACTTATTAATTGTTGATAAATATCACACATACATAAGAATCAAATGAGTGAAGTTTAGTTGTTTACGTGAACCTTTGTGAATTCATTTTTTTATGGTATGGTTTATAGTTGTTACAACTAGTATTGAGAAAAACATTATTAATATGTTCTAGCTATAAAATTTATATTGTTTTCATAAATATAATATATATAGATATATTAATATAGGTTACATAAAATATAACATTTTTAATAAATTAACATCTGTCAATTAAAATGGGATCTTCTATATAATATTTTATTATTAATATTCTTATTATATCACAATCTATCTACTTCTCAGTATATAAGTATATATATATAGATATAATATATATATATATATATATATATATATATATAATATTATATTATATATATATAAACATAAATCTATTAAACATTGACAAAATTCTTATTCCTATGAATTAAAAACTGCTCTCCTATATATAATATTAAAATATTTTACTCAACATCATTGAAAATATTTGATTTATGATCCACATCAAATTTTTTCTTGTTATTAACTTTTTTAAATATTAAATATCAACTCAATAGTAAAAATAGAACAAATTACACATCTTTCCCAAAATTTAAAGTAAAATTATGTAACAAATGTAATGGTAATCAACCTTACGGCAACTAGGAAGGTATGAGCATATTTAAAATAAACATTTCCCTTTTTATATGTCAATTACTAAATGAAAGCCATTATTCCCAAGGTTCCATGGTTTAGCTGACCCCACCATAGTCTATCTTATCAATGTATGGTTATATTAAATATACACACAATAAACAAATACTTCTTCTTTGTAGGCCTTGGTATTATATATCAACTTTATTAATTTCATTCATCAGTGTTTATTGTGATTATATATTTTACTGTGTTATTTATGTCTGAAGTGATTAATATTTAGGTTCCCCATTAGGGCTTGGGTCTTATTAGTCCTTGTCGTCAGACGACATGGGACTATAGTAATCAAAATTTCATTAAGCATTAGTCAATGTTGTTACTAATTTAAAGTTTTTCATTGTCTACCATATAGGGATGTCGAACATCCAATCAAAATGATCGAATATTTTTGAGGACCAATAAGATAAATGGTCATCTTATTTGGCCTCTTCCCGGGGGAGAGAGGATATTCTTTAGCTATATCCATGATATTCTTTATAAGTTTCATTAATATCAACTAACTCTTTATATTTAATTTCGAACTACAAACTAATGCTAGCATTAGTTCGAAAATATTAAATGCTACCATTTCAATGTCATTGCCTCTTGACACTCCACCAAAGTACCATAACAACTTTGGCGATCTGGTCATAGGAGGCTCGCCATGTAACCACGGTCTTTGGGTCCAAGATCATCTGGATGTAGTGAGTAAGTAAAAGAGGGCAAACTTTGAGGCAAGACAACCTGTAATGCTAGAACCTGAAAATCGTCAAACCTGAAGCTGGGTAAACCTAAGGCCAGATGGCTGGGAGCATCAGAACATGGCTCATGAACATAGACTCCGCTCCTCAATATTTGTCCCCCCTTGCCTTGAGCAACTACTTCAAGAAAATACCTCTGGGCTTGTGATGAGAGCCGTCTAATTCTCTCTTCGGCACTTCCAGATACCGCCATTTAGAGGAACACACAGTTGAACATCCACTTGAAACGCTTTGAGTTTTCCAATACTTTTTTGGAGTCTATGTGCCATGCAATCCATAATGCAAGAGGGTTGTAACTGTTTAATATTATCTAGTCACCATGTTATAGAGATATCCGTAGGTCACTTCTTTGCCTTAGTCCCAACTTCTCTGCTGAACACAACCTTGATGACAACATTTCCCTATATACTTTCCCTATATATGTGATTAGAAGCATGAGTGATTCATTCCGTGATTGGGGATTTCTTGCTCCTATCTAGCCAAAGATGAAGCGATAGGGATGGAAATGGTAGTAGCAATTACTACGATTAATTTATGAAAATTGATATTTTGTGTTCTATGAAGCTCGAATAACACTAACCACCCAAGAATATTGGATGGATAGATTAGTTATTTTGTGTGTAGCGAATCTTGAAGACTGATCTCTGATTCCAATGCATATCTAATTTGACTCGCTAACGCTTGAAATAACTCAAACATGTATATCATTATATACGAGTTTTCGGTACTAATCTCTTATCTCTGATAACGTGTTTCCATTGCTATTATCTCTTATTCCTATGGTTTGGTATTAGTAATGGTTTTCCATCTGTGTTATATCTAATAATGATTATCTTTACCACTCTTATAACTACTCTGATACCACTATGATCATTACTTATGATTATCAGGGTGAACAAGGCATCAGGAATACCATCCCTTTTCTACCAATTACCTAGTCATACGATCAACAGGATCATGACTCACTTTATGACTTTCAAACATGAAATATAAGGGCTCTAGGGCTCTGAGGGATAAATTCTTGAGTAGTAGCTATTCAAATTGAAGAGAATTGGGTGACCTAATGTTTTTATATCGACGAAAGAGAGGTGAGTAGATAGAAACAACTAATATTTTCCATGTCTATAATAGGAAGCAACTTAAAGTTGTGGTCTATAGACACAGGAACAACTAAAGAACCTGCAATATTTTGAGACCTATGTAGATCTTCAATGGGAAAAGGTTGCATAGTTTGGGCGTGGACAACCAGTGGTAGTTAGGATCATAGAAAATGGTAACTTTTAGAGCTAAATCGTTGCGGCCTATAGACTGCTTGCCTGTCTTCATTGTTTAACTTAACATTTGAATTTGAAGAAGTTCCTTAGGAATTTTCTATGGTAGGGACTTGCTGCCGCGCAACAATATTATTGATAGTTGTTATCCACCAGTCTCACAAGTATCATGCATTCATATTGGACATTTATTTGAATTTGTTGTTAGCCCAATTGCTTAATTACATGCTCACTCCTCCATTAAGGTCATCTACACCTATCCCTTTCTGAATTCTCTAGAGGCATACAATTGTACCACAATGATTAGACTTCGAGATTTGTTCTCATCTAGGGATTAACAACACCCACTAGATCTACGGTCTCAAATTCTTAGGGTTGGAATGGATGGTGAGGACTGAGAATGGTGTTCATTCGTTATGAAAATAACCACCTCCTCCCCATAGTGCTAACCTAACTCATTTGGACCTTTGCGAATTTGCGGTTTAGCTTTGAAACAATAGAAATCCTCCCACACACAAGATGTATTTATTCATTATAGTTGCTTATTATTGGGTAAGTTATAGTTCACAATTCTTAATTCTGTTCTTTTTCATTGGGTACATTTTTCTGCTACTAGATTTAACTCAGTGAAGGGCTTATCACAAGTTTGCATTTCTCCGGAGTTTTCTCCTTACTTAGGGTGAACTAGAACCTAATTTAATGACTCATAATGAACGATATTTTCTTTTATAACTTCCTTGTGAGAGTTTTGGAATGAAATCCTTATACCCTGGTCAGTATGAGTTTATCTTTTGGTTTGTTGTAGGTTTTGGGGTTATGATTGCCTCCTAACATTACTTTTACAGGTGAGGACTACAACCCTCCCATCGAGGGTTTTATTGTAGTTAATTCATTGTAACTCTAGTAAAAATTTCTAACATTCAAACCGTTCTTGATTTTTTTTTTTTTTTTTTTTTTTTTTGTATGTATCCTCCCTAACATTTTTAGTCAAGGCTTCCTTCCAAATATGTCTATCATCCAAACAGAGTCTTCCAAGTTCCGATATTCTTTCTTGGTGCCATACTTCTTTAAGAACTGGACAATGCAACCAAGTTAGGGTATTTCAATTTGTAAAAATCAATACTGGCCATACGACCTTGAAATCTTCATCGAGGAGGTTATTATAGCTAATCTTGAATGAAATTAAAATTTTTTCCTTATTGAAAAAGGTTATTGGAAGCGATTGTTCAGTTGCAAAATTGCTCAGATGAAAACCCTATCTCTCTTATGCTTAGACTCTTTTTCCATTTTGGTTGTTTGCTTACATATTTTAACATGGTTTGAGTTTTTCTTCCTTAGAGGTGAGACTCTCGTTTGACTTTAGGAGGCAACTTGAGTTATAACTATGCAAATTTTAGGTTCTAATTAAACTCTTGTCTTTCTCTAGTCTTTTGTGAGGCTATAGTTCATCCTCCAATCTAGGGTTTATTTGGAATATGTGTTATATGTCATTAAGGCTAATACGACTTTTGGGTCATGAACACATTTTCTTTGTAACTGTTCTCCTTGTGGTTGATTACTAGAGGGTCTCATGGCATTACCATTTCTTATGTACACCAAGATTTAGTGAAATACTTCGACGACCTTAGTCCATAATGTAAATTATTTTTAATTAAAGTTAAGATTTCATTCAGTTCCTTGTAATATCAATTAGTCAATCTCTGTGTTTATTGTTAAAGATTTCTCAATTTATATTGGCCTCTTATGATATCGTATATATGTAAATTTTATGGTGTCTTTAGGCCCTAGGGAACATAAGTTGTTGTCATTTTAGAAACCCTTTCCCACTTCCTCACTGTTTCCATCGAAGTGTAAATATTTTGTTATCACTATTGTCTCACAATTTTATAATTAGCCTTATAACGTAATGCCCCAACTCAAGGTTTATTCTTGATGTTTGGGTTTATAATTTCCTATTGTCATTGTTGTTGTAAAAATTCCCCCTTATGTGAAGTTGTTAAAAAGGATGAATAGTTTATAGTGTTTGCTTATCCTCAACTATGTACAAACTGATATACATATGGATATTGTTATTAATGTTTTATAACTAGTCTTTTAAATTCCTTTACTCGGCCTAGAATTTCTGAGTTCGATCTAACCTCAGAACTTTCTCAATCTGTTCCAGTCTTCCTATCTTGAACTCGAGGTTGCTTTTGGGATGCTGGTTAGCTAACTTGACCTAGAATCTAATGTAGTTCACATATTCTAATTTGGATTTACATCTTGAAGTCATGAAAATAAATGAAAAATTGTAGTATACATCCATTCAACAGAGTTCATCCTCCATGAACATAAATAGAAAACAATGACACATCTGGAAGGAAAACAATATAAAATAGAAAACATATCATTAATACTTTATTTTTTCTTAAACGTCTGAACTAGCTGTAAAATCTCCAGCGAAAAGAGTGCTCCACCCAATCAGCGAGTATGGTATCCACTACTAGAACCCCCCCCCTCCCCAAGCCAGTTTCACTCCTAGAACAATTTTCCAAACAATGACCATACCAAGTATGTCCCAAGGCTCTTTTTGACCCCTACCAGGTCTATTTTATGATTTCAACTGAGCACCCTAGATTTAGTTTGGAATTCCACTAACCAACCAACTCAAGAAACCTTTATTTAGCAACTCCCTCAATAATGTCCATTCTGAGGGTAATAAAATTACAACTTTATTCTCCTCTCTTGGACCTCTTCTAGCTAGGTACCAAGTTCATAAGGTTTCCTTAGGTTTTCTTCCCTCTCACCCTCTTGGCTCCATTTTCCCTAAATGAGATCATTTATCTCTAGGAGATGAATAACTAATTGGTAAGTAAAACTCTCATTAGCACTTTTTACTATGATTTTTTGGTTGACCATCATTGATATTATTTATGAAAAATAAAATAAACACTTATGTTTATTTCCTATTCATACTAGGGCTTCCATATGGCCCAAATTCTACAATGTCATTTTCAGTAAAAGTAATTAAAATATTTGCAACTTACTGAGGGGTATTGCACTTTATTTTTCTCTATATAAAATTGATATAAAATTTGTTATTTAATATCGGCATTGAAATATTTTATTTATGGTTCCGGATAATTTTTTATTACTAATATAGTTTTTTTTAAGTACTACATGTCATTTGAATATTGAATGAATTACACATCATATAATATCAATAGTATTACTTTTACATGTCATTTCACAACTGTATATTAAATATAATTACATATTTCCCTCATACTAATTAGTATTTTTTATTTTTATTTACTTTCAATCACTTTATTTAAAGTTGATGTAAAATTAAGGCCACCTAAGAATTATTTTATTACTTTTAAATGTAACATTAAGTGACATCATCTCCCTCATATTAGTATATAACTAAGACTTTCTTATAAAATATCCATAAGAATGTCTTACTAATATAGCTCTGGATCTACTAAGCATCTTTATATCCATGAAGTTTTTCCCATAACTAAAACTTTCTTATAAAATATCCATAAAAAAGTCTTACTAATATAACTCTGGAAAATTATAATTATATTAATATATGACAATAAAACTCTAGATCTACCAAACCTTTCTGAAGTTTTTCCCTCAAAAAGAGGTTTTTCATCTGGAGAGATTTGATTCCTCTCAGTAGTTAGTAGATCCAAGTTAAGATACATCTACGTTGAATTTTACCTCAGAAAGAAATTATATATATATAGATAGATATATAGATATATAGATATATCACTTAATAATTTTAAATTTACCTCACACAAAAACATTTTAATTATGATATCAATTTGCTTAATATGTATGTCTAAAATATTATGTAACATTTCCCTCAATCTTTTTTCTTTTCTTTGTTACTTTTACTCTAAATTTATGTTAAATTCCTAACTAATGAAACAAACAACATTACTCACCAGTATTATTTTTTCTTTCTTTTAAAATTAGTGTTGTTGCCTATCACCAAGATGTTTCCATATTGTCAGAATGTTGTTACTATATATCTAACTTATGTTAGACTTGGATCAATCATTTAGGTGTTCGATTATAATGTGTGCATATGTTGTGTGTTTCAAGGGTATTTCCCACCTGCCATTAACTTAGGAAGTTAATAATAAGATTGTTCGAGCTCAATTTATGACTTTAGTCATGATGGACAACACAAATTTATTATATGCTTTTAACATTCATTCCTTAGTTATTTTATATTAATGAGGATATCATATTAATTTTTGATACACTGGAAGCCTTACAATGAACTCTCTAGACCTTCTATTTGTATCACACTATGATTCTTGGTATTCGCTCCATCCTTGGATTTGACAATCGACTTGAATCAATGATTTAGAATCTAGGATTCGATATCTATAGTGGAAATAAGAATAGGTGCTATGGAGGTAACTACCTCATTGTCTCCTCACTCCATTCTGTCTCATTTGGTTTCTCACCCATTAGGGGCCAATTCTATAATAGGAGGAACCTTTTTTTTTCTTTTTTCTTTTTTTCAGATTCCTTATTTCATGAGGATAAATAAGGATTGACATTGCTAGATAATTTTCTAGGACCCTGCTTTTTTTTAGTGGTTAAGTTCTTAGTTGGTTAAGAATTTTCCCCATGCTTGCTCATTTTGTTATGGGTATATTGCATGAATTTTCTCTTCGTTTAGTTATGACATAATGGTTTGATCATATACCTATTTATTTCTTAAAATTTGTGGACTAGGGAGGGGACCCTTCATTTCCTCAGGTAAATGGACCTTCTAGGCCTTGAATATGTCTAGTATGCAAATGTTTTGATTTCAAGATATGGGTTTTATCATTTGCGTTATATTCCTAGCTTCTTAAAAAATTTATTCAATATTTTATCTCTGTGTAGGATGCAAAGACTATGGTTGCTTCATTGAATTCATTCCCAGGTTAGTTTTCTTACAACCCTAGCTTGTTCCTCTTTTTTTCTTAAATTTATTTGTCTAGTCGGAAGGCTTTACTAATTGATGGGACCAGCCTGAAGCTTTACTAAACTACTGTATGGAATGATTTTGTAATGTTTATTTGTCGCATGGGAATGACTTTGCAACATTTGTATGGTTGATTAAATCATTTGATAGTGATGACACGTTTATGAAATGCAATCAGATATTTTGGGCTTTGGTAGATATGACATTCAATTCGGAAATAATGAAATGTACCTGCCTTGAGGTCTATGCTTCCCACTCAACTCTTTTCCTGTTCCTTTCATTCATTGGTAGTCTCAGTCACTTGTTATTATCTGTCGAGGGTCTGCTCCTCAATGTTCTGCAAGGTCTTCATGGGCAGCTATGCTGCAATCCTTGGGTGCGTTTTCTAGTCGCTCATTACTGTGGCGGTGTTGGTTCTTGTATCCTAGTTTGTAGATAGTTCTGGTTTATCCTGTGGCTGCCTGGGTAAGACTCCTATGTGTTCTGGTTTCTTTTTGCCGTGGTTCTACAGGTCATAGTTTGTTAGTTCACGCGCTGAGGTTTTCTATTCTGGTTGGCCACTCGTTGTCTGCTTGTGTCCAGGTTTGGCTCGAAGGCTTTCTCCAGTCTTAGGCTTGATGCAAAGGTAATCTCTCTATGTCTGTTTCAATGGATAAATTTCCTCTTATAGGTAATGACCTGAATGCGACTTGTTCTCCAGTCTAGTGGAGTTGTTGGTGGAACGCTTGTCTTCATCCTTACAACAAACTCTCAGGTAACATTGGCAGTCTCAACGATCTAGTTTTGTTTCTTCTTGGTTCTATACTTACACGTCGTTTGCCATGCATCCACTAACACTCTCAAATTCTTAGTTATGCAGGTATCAAGGGTTTGCTGTTGGAGGGTTTGGGATTTTCCGTCACGGTTTTGCATGGTAGGCTCTGCCTCTTCTAACTTATGTTAGCCCTTCGTTCTAGTCTTCTGAACTCTGTGTCTTTCCGAGTTAAATGGGTTTGCCAAATTCTCTCTGTGAGAGATGCTCTATTGTGTCAGGACTCCGGTTTTCTGATGTATGTCGGCTGTCATTTCTAGGTTGTGATGGCAGCTCTTTTCCAAACCCTCACTTAGGGTTCAATGTCTAGGGTCTATGCATTTATACTGTATTTGAATGTTTTCTTTGAAACCCTCACCTAGGGTTCTTGGCTCAGGGTTTGAGCGTGCATGGCTTCGACCTTACAGTTCTGTTGTGTAATGTTATTTCATTGAACTTTGCAATATTTGGAAAGAAAATGTTTCTGGAGTAAATGTAACAAGACTAGATTTGAATTACCTAGTTATATACATTGTTTTCTTCTCGGAATTTTATGGTTGGAACTGTTGTCAAGCGCCTCTGTTTACTCGAAATGTATTATCTAATTTTATATGCACCCCGTAACCTTGTTGGAAATGTGATATGGCTGTCACTTGAACTATAATTGGAAACTATTACTCGGCCTGTAGATGTTTGGCCATATATAGTCCTGGCTTACTCCCGTTATCTGCTTTAACGAATTTTCAAACACTTGTATTTAGTCTGTTCTTTGGTCTTCACTGTATACTCTGGTTCTTTACCTTCAGAAACGTAAGGAATTATTTGTTTGCAAGAATCTATGAATAGTTAGTTGTGTGTTCAATTGTTCATAAACCAAAAAAACATAATGAATCACAATAGGCATACAGATTGGACAGAACTTTGATTTTCTTTGTTGTTATTTCTTAATTGAGTGCGAGAGGTATTGGACTGAACCCCTTACATGGTTTGTCCTCTTACATTTATAGGTTCCCTGTCCAATTAATGAAACTGTACAGTTGTTTTTTTTTTTTTTTCCAGTTACAGACTCTTACAGTTACTTGTTATTAGACATTCGTTTATCTTATGACAAGATTTCGCTTTCAAATACATTTGTCTTTTTCCCTTTAAAATAAAAGGATAATCACGGTTTGTCTAATGTATTGAAGTCTATTTGGGCCTGGAACTAACCTAATAGAATGACACTATATAAATACAATGTAGTTTCAGAATTTTAATTTCAATAGGGATAAACATTGCATAGAAAATCAAAGAAAGAATACATCTAAAAAAGACAAGAAATCCAAACACTTATATGTGTTCAAGTAGTTGATTTGGCCATGAAAATCACAGGGGAAAGGGTATTTCTCCACCCAACCAATGAGTACAGGTAGCCTCTACCAAAACTCTTCCCGATCCAATTTCACTTCCAAAGAAATTTTCTTGATAGGGACCACACCAAGACCACCCAGGGATTATTTGACCACACCATGTCCTACTTAGGGTTTCACAGACCTCACAGGTCTAACATGGAATTCCATTGGCCAACCGGCTTGAGAATTCCTTTTCCTAATAGCTTCTTGCCTCCCTCAACAATGTCTTGTCTAGTGTATCAAGCTTTCAATTTTAATTTTCTTTCCTGGGCCTCCTCGAACCAGGAAGTCACTAGGTTGACTCAAGCTTTTTCCCTCGTGCACTTTTGGCTCCCTTTCCACTAACTGAGAAGATTTATTTCTAGAGAGAGGAATAACTTTCTTCGAACTATCTGGTAATTGAAACTCTCATTTAACATATTTTCCCTCATTAATTTCCATGATTGACCATAACCAATATTATTAATGAAATTTAGAATAAAAATAAACATTTATGTTTAACACCTATTCATACCAGGCCTTCTATATGACCCATAGTCTCCTAAATTAAAATATTTACAATTCACTCAGGGGTATTACATATTAATTTTTTTTACTTATTATTTTTTGATTGGATAAATTGTATCTATAATATCAATTTACTTGATTTATATATCTAAAGTTATTTTTACTTTGATAAAATTTACTTCCCAAAAACACGTTTTAACTATGATTTTAACTTATGTAATTTTTGCAGGCATCATTTTAGATTTGTAAGTATTTTAATTTCATCCAACATTTAAGAGTTGACCTTCGTTTATTATGTTTCCAAAATTGTTCTTTGTTTAATGAGGGGTGAAGGATCAAAGCTAACTGAAATGTGGAGGGTTGGTAAGTTTTATAGCCAAGTGAGTTGGTTGTCTCAATGTGGAAAGCTAAATTTATAGAAAAATAGCTTTATTTCATTACTATAGGTTACACATAATATTGGTTTCAAATAATATAGTGTTAGGTCCCTATAATACTAGTGATTCCCCCATTAATATTGTTATTGTAGCCCTTATTGTTATTATTGTGTCGCTATTGTCCCCATATTGTTATTATTGTGCCCCATAGAAGCCCACTATTGTTATTTTTGCACCCTTATATTATTATTGTTATGTTGGCTTTGATTATATTGTGACCCCTTAGACTTCCTTATATAGAAAGGAGGTTTTTTCATTTGTATCATCCAAGAATTATTCATTTGTGTAATGTAAATGTGGTTTCCCCCTTGAAGAGGCTAATTTCTAAGTCGTTGATCTATTTTTTCTATCTTTTCTGAGCTGGTTTCATAACATTTGGTATCAGAGGTTTGGATTCTAGAGTTTTATTGCTCCAAAATAGGCCATCGTGGAATTTTTGCTATAACTATTTTTCTATGACATTTTAGAAGTTAAAAAAAAACCATTTGAACTGAAATCTAAATGATCCTTGGTTCTAAATTTCAGATCTTGTCTCATTATATTTCGAAGATATGATCCAAGGAAGTTATGGTTTTTGTAGGATCCCTAATTACATCCCAAATAGATGACCTTGGGAAAATCGTCATAACTTTCTCTTTGAGTATCATATTGAAATTTTGTAAGAAGTTACAGAAAGAGGACAAACTTTAGTTTTCTTTGCATCAGTTTTAGGTCTAAAGGTTGAAACAATGATAGATGGCACTTTGTACAAGTTCTCTCTACTGAAAACGTGTATAATCAGGTTATGTTGGGAGATTGGGCATAACACTTTCTTGGAGAATCCAATTTCGATCAGACTTGTGGCATTGGAAAGAGAACTCAGAAGATTAGCACAATTCATAATTTTAGACCTTGGATATCTGAAATTTCAGAGATACATAAGATACAATATCTATCTCCTACAAAGTGAAAAAATGTGTATAGTTTTTGTTTTTTTTTTTTTTTTTTTTTTAAATTTTTTTTTTTAATTTTGCATAAGTTTGGCTTGAAAAACTAGTTTGAAGAAATTCAAAGGGAATAGTGAATCATAATTATCATTAATTGATGCTCTGAAGAAAGAAAATGGAAACATCTAGTAAGCAACCTAAAAGCTCTAGCATGACTCATGAAGAATATGAAGAAATGCAACATGATATATCAAAATTACAAGACCAAGTGAAACAAAATTCACTCTCAAAAAAAGGAACAAAAGATAATATGGATGGTTTAAAGAAAGAGGTGGTAGCTAATATGGATTTCGTGGAAGCCAAGATGGATGGTTTAAAAAAATGTGTTGAAGCTAATATGGATGGTTTAAAGAAAGGCATAGAAGTTAAGATGAATGACGTGGAAGCTAAGATGAATGACGTGGAAGCTAAGACGGATGGCCTGGAAGCTGAGATGGATGGTTTAAATAAAGGCATGGAAGCTAAGATGGATGGTTTATAAGAAAAACTTAAAGGCAACATGGAAGATTTGAAGACAGATTTGACAAAGTTTTTACAAGAAATGCTTACTAATGGTGAAAGGGTAGTAAAGGAAACTCATGATGAGAACAAAATAGATGTTAATAATGATTTCCTAGACTCTAAAGTTGGATCAAAGAACCACCTTGTTCCAAAGATCGATATGAGGAAGTTTGATGGCAAGGATCCTGTAACATGGATACTACAGACGACGCAATATTTCGATCTCCATAATGTGCAAAACACACAAAAGGTACACATTACAACTTTATATTTGGAACCAAATCAGTTTGTATGTTATCGATGACTTTGCTCTCATAAAAAAATTGTCACTTCAGAAATTTTTACAGTTGAAATGATAACACATTATGAGGATACAAAAAGCAACACTTTTTTAAGCCAATTGATAAATATCAAACAAAATGGTTCAATGATGGAGCACATTGAGTACTTCCAAAAATTGAATATAAGGGTAAAAGATATTCCAAAGGAGCATAAGATTGATGTGTTCATAGGGACTTTAAAGGATAACATCCAACATGAGGTTCGCCTTTGGGAACCTGATTCATTAGAGAATGCATTTAGGTTGGCAAGAAAAATGGAAAGAAAAATTATGGCAACAAGGAAGCCTACCACTTACAATTATAAATATGGAAGTGTTGTTTTCCCTAGCCTTCAACAACCTACAAGGTTGACACCACAGCAATTGAAAGAAAAAAGAGCAAAAGGGCTTTGTTACGGTTGTGATATCAAATACACTAAAGGTCATAAGTGCGATGAGAAGAAATTATTTTACATAGATTGTGAAGAGGAGGAAGAAAAGGAACAAGAAACATCAAAAGAATATGATATACACCAAGAACAAACCCTAGATAAAGAAGAAATGAATCTGACCATATCTTGTAATGCATTAGCCAGAATTACCACTCCTCAAACTATTAAGATAGAAGGACATATCAAGAAGAAAAAGGTAATAGAGTTGATGGATTCGGGTAGTACCCATAATTTTATTCATTGTAAGATAGCCAAGGAATTGAATTGCTTCCTATATCCAACACTAGAGTGTCAAGTGATGGTTGCAAGTGGAGGAACCATAAATTGCTCTGGAAAGTGCCATAAT
>APFE031349643.1:32933-49784 GCA_000404065.3 Pinus taeda
AAAAGTCACAACAATCTCATGTCATCATGAGCTCCATAAGCCATCCCCAACCAACATCTCAGCAAGCATACAAGTCTTGGCCCAAAGGTCTCTGCAAGATGCCTCAACTCTCCATGTAGTAAGAATGCTCCATAGTCTGCTCACAACTCCATCCAAGTCCATGGCCTTGTTGTACATAAGTGCACAACCTCTCCATTGGCTTGTACATAAAAAATCTCCATGTCACACTAGCAAATCCACCTGCACAACATCCCTGCTTTGGCACTCCTCATTGGATACCTATAAATGACACCTCTACAAGTGCTCCCGCATAATGTCCCTGCATAAGACTGCCATGCTCCATGTCTCCAACCTGATGCCCATGACTAAGTTGCCCATGTAGTCCAACCAAGTAGACCCATCACAACAATTGATCATCCTCATCCAAGTATGCAATCTTCGGTCTAGTGAACTCGGTCACCCAACCATATCATCATCACATGAGTCTCTCCATTATAGCTCCCCCACTAAAGGTTACACCAAGACTTTCTCTTGGTCTCGGCCATGAGAAGTCCACCCAAGAGTGTGCTCTCCAATCTGTCCATGAGTCATGCCGGGCACTTAGCCAATGTGACTAAAGCATGACCCATTCATTCGCAATGATCACCATGTTCCTCCCTTGTCACGGGCCTTTGTACCTTCGACCATAAGGTCACAAACAACCCCAACAAGTCCTGCAACAGTCAACAATCCTTGCTTCTCCATACAAGGTCTCATCATAGTCATCCATGGTAAGATGCTCCCCGGCATTGGCAACCTGGTGTTGCTCTTTCCTACATACGGTCCATCTACCAAATGCTTAAGTGAAACACAAGTATCAATACTTACTTCATCCTCATGAGGCTCCTCCATGTGAGTCTCCTCATCCATCCATGTCTGTAAACTGCACGATCCTGGTCCAACTTGATAAATCTCAAGCTCATCCTTGATCATGGTCATGTCTGCAACATCTTCAACTATCACGGCTTCCTCTTCGTTGTAAGCACAATTTGCAACTTCATCTTGCTCCATTGTCCATCCAAGTTGAAGAAGCTCGTCTTCAACATTCTTTTCCAAGACTGCAAGCTTCTCTCGAATCCAAGGATTCTCCTCTTTCATCTGCTTCAACCTGTATAAGGTAAGCAAGAGCTTCCCTTCGCATTCTTCCAAACCTCCCATGCCTTGTCGTTCAGGTTGGCCCAAGCGCTAAGCTTCACCCTTGCTAAACCTGTTTCACCAGCTTCACCCAGTTCCCTACAACCATGAACCGGCCCTTGTCCCACTTATATGTGAAACTAGCTTCCTTCACCTGCAAGTACTTGCTTCCACTGTCACGAGAAACCTTGCTCTGATACCAACTCTTGATAGTGTAGTGGGATTAGCATTTCATCGTCAACCCGGTCATCAGCCTGCTCTGATACCAACTGCCACGCCCCCAAGCCTATGGTGGTCTTCCAACCGTGCTAGGCGAGGTGCGGCACTACCAACCATTTTCTTTTCACCAATACTTATGATTGTAGACTACGCCTTAACATTCCATACTTAGTTTTATTTTCGTTACCAAGTATTATTAATGTGCCTTTATATCAATGAACACCCATACACATTCATTATCAACAACATTATACAAGAGAAATGCACAATAGTATAAAGGGAGGGGTAACTCCCTGCAATATGAGTCTACTCGATATCAATATATTATACAATCTTCACTTTAACAATGCACAAGTTAAATCTTGGGAAACCCCAAATTTACACTTAGCCATTTTTTTCACAACTTCGGCAAGCTCGGTTGCCCAGCTCGTCGGCACCTCCGCACAGTCGCCGCACGACTCACCAACCCTTCGTTCACCTCCTCGCACGATTGTGTTGTTTTCCCAACTCGGGCGCACCTCCAAGTCACCACACACGGGCGCCTCTACCCGAGACACACCTCCGTTCACAATTTCAATACTTCACCAAGTCACCGTGCACACTTGCATGACGGGCAGGCACTTACCCAAGTTGCCAAGACACCCATGCCATGTCGTCGCACAAACCAGATGCTCTTCCGTTTCACTGTCGAGCACCTTCGCACAAAGCGGGCGCTTCTTCATTTCCACCGTCGGGCGCACCTCCGTACAAACCAGGCGCCACACATACACCGTGCACGCCTCACCCAACCGCCGGGCGCTCCTGCCTGCGCCTTCACCCAAAACCAAGAAGAACACCTAACTCCATGCGGCCTCGCCCAAGAACGGGCACATCCTCCAAATCTGTGCCTTTCTTCTCTTGTGCGTCCACCTTGTAGTTCTGCACCTCTCTACATGAGCGAATGAGTGATTGTATGATGATCAAATGAAGTCCAACGCTCTCCAATATATATGCGTTGAAGGGGAGGTCATGGCTTGCCCAGCTGACCTCACTCACGCCCTTGCTCCATTGCAAAAGCCCCTAAGGCATCAAGTCGGCCTCCATGCACCCTCCACGCCATATAAACAAGTCTCCTCCTCACAAATGTGCATAAGTGTCATCGCACATTTGGAAGAGCTCGCACTTCCTTCGTCGCACTTCATGCCGGAGCGTGTGGTAAGAACCGCAGGTCCTTACATGTATCTTTGGGCGCTCCAAAATTATATTGCCAAGTTTGCATTAATAGCACATGTTTTTGAAGTTAAAAAAGAGAAGACCTTTTATGTGTCACATGACACACTTCATATGACTATGCATGTTGACACGAGAGTAGTGTGAATAACAAAATTTACCTTTTCCTTTTTGGTTTTTTAAGTGTAAATGGTAAAACTTATGTTTGTTTGTAAAATTGTTTATGATAAATATTAAATAACATGCAATATGTTAATGTTTGTTCCCTTTTTTAATCTTATTTCTAGAATGAAAGCAATGTGGTATTTTTTTCATTGCATTTATGTAAAGTTACATTTAAAAATAATAAAATATATATTTATATTAACAAATTAAATAATAATAATAAAAATAAATAATATAGCATTTTAATTTTCATCTTAGTTTTCTATCAACTTTATATAGAGAGATAAATTAATTGAAAGTAAAAAAAAATAATTTACTTTTTAGGATGAGGGAAATATATAATTTCTTCTCTACCATTGAGAAATGTCATGTAAAAATAATATTATTTCTTCAACCCATTATGAGGGAGATGTAGTAGCGTAACCTTAGATTTAAAAATAATAATAAATACTTACATTGACAAATTAGAAAAATAGTGATAACAAAAAAAATCAATGTATATTATAAATAAAATAGTTCAATTTTTCCACTTTAATTTTACTTCCATCTTATATATATATATATAGAGAGAGAGAGAGAGAGAGAGAGAGATTAATTACTCTTTAATATTTAAGAAATATGTAATTCCTTCACTATTTAATATGGGTTAACAAATAAATATTTTATTACTAGCCTAAATAAAATATTTCAATGTTCATATTAAATAACACAGTTTTATATGAAATTAATGTAAAGCAACACAAAGTGTAAAAAAAAAAAAAAAAAAAAAAAAAAAAAAAAAACTTATATTTCAATTTTTATTAAAGTTTTTTTTCAATTTATTGCATTCTTATATTACATTCAATTTATGGATTCATATATAACTTTTAAAACATAGATTAAAATATTTTTTTAAATATTTATTATATATAAAGAATGAATGTTCTTATTTTAGATAAATTTGTAATTTATCCATTTTTAAATATAAATATGACATATAACATTTTAGATATTAAACTTTATAAGTATGTAATACACACACACACACACACACACACACACACACACACACACACATACGTATTAACGGAAAATCTCGTAATGTGGGATAAAAAGAAGTTCCTCTTTGAAACTTTAGTCACTCTTGTTATCTTATATGGATGCGAGGTCTGGGGTTGCAACATCTCTAGAGAATCCTGGAGAAAAGAAATATTGAGCAAATCCAGAAGTGTTTTATAACATATAACCTGAAAATTAAAAGAAATACACCCTATCCTATTCTCCTTATAGAAGTAGGTCTTTCCCCTATTGAGAGCCTAGTTATGACTAGGCTTCTGTTGTACAAGCCCAAACTCAATAACATAGGAGATCATAGACTTCCTAAGCTAGCTTTAAATTCCAGCCAAAACTACCTAAGCCTCAAGCGGGGGTGGTATAAATACACGAGGGCTTGGTTAAACCATTGGGAGATCAACAAGAATGATGCATTGCAAAACATTAATAACATTAAAAATATTGTTACTTCTAAGTTCAAAGAAAAAAAGTGGTGTGAGAAAGATTTAGCAGCTAAAAGAAAATTAAGTTATTATAAGAAGGTCATCAACCCCACCCTAGAATATCAAAAGTATCTCTCTTTTTTAACTAGCTCAAATAAGCAAATTAATATAGCGAAGATTAGAACGAACTCTCACGAGCTCCATAGCGAAACAGGTCATTGGGAAGTTCCTAAAACACCATGGATGGAAAGGATCTGCCATCTCTGTGAGAATGGGAACATCAAGGATAAAAACCACTTCCTCTTAGAGTGCCTCGCGTACAACCACATTAGATCTTAGTTTCATAATCTTTGTCGCAATAGTGACCTTCTTAGCCTTTTACGATGTCAAAATTATAGTGAGCTCGGGAGGCTTCTCTCCAAGCTTTTTGAGCACATGAATAAAATCTTAAATCAAACTAAATAATTTAATTCTTTAGGTCCGATAGACCAAAGTTTGGTCTCAGTGGACGTTAACCATCATCATCATCGTCAACATTTTAATATAGAGTGTGAATTTTATTTTTAATATAGATTTTATATATAAAGAAAGATAAATTTTATTCTAGTTAGGGAGATTTATAATTTATTCATGTTTTAATAGGATTGACATGTAAACTTTTTAATCACATAAATTTCTGTGTGTGACATTTTTAAAATGCGTGTGACATTTTTAAAAATTTTATAACAAAAATAATTGTATAGAGAAAGTCTTATGGATATATATTTTCTAGCTTCAATATAATTGCAACATGTATTACCATTTTAATATATAGAATATGAATACAAAATATCATTTTATTATTTAAATTATATTATATATAATATATATATATATATATATATATAATATATTATTATATATATACTCACACCACAAAAAGAGAGAGAGTGCGGAAACTTGCTTTCTAATTAATACTCAATACTAGAAAAACACTATTTAAAGATATCTCAATTTCATATATGTATAAAGTAATTAAAAATAAAAAATTTCTTATGATTCAAAACTTTTATTGGTGTGTTTCTCAAAATGGAAAAGACTTAGAATTATTTGTATGCTCAAGAAGGAGTTGACACATGACACTCACATACAAACACACAAAGTTATATATAAAGAAACAACATCGATTCAACCCAACTAGGATCTATCAAATATATATACACACATGACAACTTCATATTAAAAAAAGAATTACAAATCTACCTTAAAAAAAACTATTAATGAATATATATGTGTTTATATGTGTGTGTCAACTCCATATTAAAAAAATGAATGAACTTCGAGAATATACTATATATAACTATTCCTCGAAGTTCCATTCATTTTTTTAATATGGATTGAGCATATATGTATGCACACAAAGAGACAAACAGTATGTTGCTATTCCATGGATACCTGCTTCTAATTAATTCCAAAACCAAAAAAAACTCTTTTTAGATCTCCTCATTTCAACTATTATACATTCATATAAAGCAATTAAAAAAAAAACTTATAGTTTTAAATTTTTTATTGAACATGTGTTGTTCAAAATGAAAAGACTTAGAATATTTTTATTGCTCAGGAAAGAGTTGACACATGACACTCACATACAAACACACAAAGTATATAAGAAACAACATAGATCCAACCAATTGACAGATCTATCAAATATATATATATATATATATGAATGACAACTTCATATTAAAAAATAATTACAAATCTACCTTAAAAAACTATTAATGAAATTATATATATATAATATATATATATATATATATATATATAACTATATATATATATATATATATATATAAGGGTTATTATATGAATTTTTGTAATTAAAAGACATAAATTACACATAATCTTTACAATAAAAACTGCAAAAGTATAAGTTTTTTTTTTTTTTTTTTTCTTTATATAAATTTGATATAAACATTATGTTATTTAATATGGACATTGAAATATTTTATTTATGGCTAATACTATATTTTTACATGCCAACAAAATATAGAATTTTACATGGCATTTGTTAACTCCATATTAAATAATGTAGGAATTGCATATCTCTTTAATATTAAAGGATAATTCTTTTCTTCTTTACTTCCAATTACTTTATCTCTATATAAAGTGGATGTAAAATTAAAGTGGAAATTCACGTAACATTCAATTTTTTTGTTATTACTAATTTTTAAAATTGTTATTGTAAATAATTTTTTATTATTTTTGGATGTAAAGTTATGCGACAACATGTGTACAACAACTTTCAATGAAATCAACTTTACAAAGAGAGATAAAGCAATTGAAAGTAAATCAACTTTACAAAGAGAGATAAAGCAATTGAAAGTAATATTATTTACTTTTTAAGATGAGAGAGATATATAATTTCTTCACTACTTAATATGGAGTTGATAGATGTCATATACAAATAATATTATTGATATTGTCAACCATAAATATTGTGTATGAGGGAGATTAAACAGAGATAAAGCAATTAAAAGTAATATTTATTTACTTTTTAAGATGTGAGAGATATATAATTTATTCACTACTTAATATGGAGTTGATAGATGTCATGTACAAATAATATTATTGATATTGCCAACCATAAATATTGTGAATGAGGGAGACATTGTCATGTAAATTTACATTTAAAAATAATAAAATATTATTTACATCAACAAATTAAAAATAAAAAATAAAAAAATGTCTCTATAAATAAAATACTTCAATTTCTATTTTAATTTTATATCAACTTTATATAGAATGATAAGTATTTAAAAGAAAACAAAATTAAAATTAAAATCCATGCCTAAAATAATGAATATAGTCATTAATGATTACTATATTACATAGTGTTTAATTGTGACAATTTATATGAAATTTGGAATTTAATGTATTAAAACATAAGTATTTTTATTTTGAGAATTATCTTTAATTTTCTTTTCAAAATGATATTTGATAGTGATATTTGATTCAGAAATGTTTCTAGAAACTAAATCTTGTATTAATTATTTTTATATATTAATATGAAATAATGAAGACAATGGTTAAAGAATTGGACAAAAGTCATATGCATTTTACTTTACTTTGTAGGATTAAGTAGAGAAGAAAATGATTGTTTTTTATTTTTATGGTACATAGATCGATCTTAACTTTGGATCTACCAAGCTTTTAGAGGGATCAAATCTTTAAAGATGAAAACATCTTTTTAAGTGAAAAGTTTCCTCAAGAGATTTGATTCTTCTAAGTTCTTGGTAGATCTAAAGTTAAGATGAATCTATGCTAGTATTGAGCAAAACACTAGTAAAATTTTTTAACTATAAAATTTATTTTGTTTTCACTAGTTTTATACAATATATACATAGTTGACATTAAAATATATACAATTTTTTTATAACTCATCGTCATCTTCATAAATGTAATCTCTATATATACTATACTTATCTTCTCAGCATGATATATATATATCACATATATATATATATAACTGCATATTAACATTGCCATTATAAATCTGTTACTACCATGAATTAACATCATCATTATTATGTACCATATAAAAAATACTCATCTATATAAATTAATTCATCCCACACTTTATCAAACTAAACATGCATTGAAAATATTTATTTATGAGCATACAAATTTTTTCTTGTTACTTGATATATTTTTTAAATATGGAATATCACTTAATAGTAAAAATAGAAACAAAATTCAAATTATGTAACAAATTTAATGGTAATCAACCTTACCCTAACTAGGAAGATATGAGCATAGTTAAAATACAATTTTCCTTTTTTATATGTCAATTACTAAATGCAAGCAATTATTCCCAAGGTTCCATGGTTTAACATAGTCT
Source organism: Pinus taeda (assembly GCA_000404065.3). Taxonomy (NCBI): domain Eukaryota; kingdom Viridiplantae; phylum Streptophyta; class Pinopsida; order Pinales; family Pinaceae; genus Pinus; species Pinus taeda. The sequence goes on from APFE031349643.1 coordinate 41,055, forward strand.
ATCTTATCAAATATACATGCAATAGACAAATACTTCCTCTCTATAGGCCTTCGTATTATATATCAACTTTATTAATTTCATTCATCGGTCTTTATTGTGATTATAGATTTTACTGTATTATTTATGTCTGGAGTGATTAATCTTTAGGTTCCCCATTAGGGCTTGGGTCTTATTAGTCCCCGTCATTAGATGACATGGGACTATAGTAATCAAAATTTCATTAAGCATTAGTCCATATTGTTACTAACCTAAAGTTTTTCAATGTCTACCATATACGGATGTCGAACAACCAATCAAAATGTTCGAATATTTTTTAGGACCAATAAGATAAATGGTCATCTTATTTGGCCTCTCTTCGAGGCGGGGAGGCTATTCTTTAACTATATCCATGATATTCTTTATAAGTTTCATTAATATCATCTAACTCTTTATATTTACTTTCGAACTACAAACTAATGCTAGAATTAGTTAAAAAATATTAAATGCTACTGTCTCAATGTTATTGCCTCCCTGACACTCTACCAAAATACCATCACAACTTTGGCGATTCGGTCATAGGAGGCTTTCCATGTAATTGTGGTCTTTGGGCCCAAGATCATCTGGATGTAGTGAGTAAATAAAAGAGGGTAGACTTTGAGGCAAGATAACTCGTAATCCTAGAACCTGAAAATGGTCGAACTTGGTGCTAGGCAAACCCAAGGCTAGATAGCAAGGAGCACCAGAACAGGAACAAAATAACATGGCTTGTTTTGAGGCTTTACGAACACATACTTTGCTCCTCGATATTTCTCCCCCCTTCCTTGAGCAACTGCTTCGAGAAGCTGCCTCTGGGCCTATGATGAGAGCCCTCTAATTCTCTCTCCAACACTTCCAGATACTGCCATTTAGAGGAACATGTAGTTGAACATCCACTTGAAACGCTTCGAGTCTGCCAGTAATTCTTTGGAGTCTATGCACCACATAGGCCGTAATGCAAGAGGGTCGTAACTATTAATATTAACTAGTCACCACATTATAGAGATATCCATAGGTCACTTCTTTGCCTTAGTCCCATCTTCTTTGTTGAACACAACCTCGATGACAACCTTGCCCTATATATGTGATTAGAAGCATGAGTGATTCATTCCATGAATGGGGACTACTTGCTCCTATCCAGCCAAAGATGAAGCAATAGGGATGGAAATGCTAGTGGCAATTACTAAGATTCGTTTATGAAAATTGATATTTTGTGTTCTGTGAAGCTTGAATACCATTAACCATCCACACTTATTTAATGGATAGATTAATTATTTTGTGTGCGGCAAAGCCCAAAGACTGATCTTTGATTCCAACACATATCTAATTTGACTCGCTAATGCTTGAAAACACTAAAACATGTATATCATTATTATGAGTTTCCAATATTGATCTCTTATCTCTAATATTGATCTCTGATAACAGGTTTCCATCGTTATTATCTCTTATTCCTACGGTTTTATATTAGTAATGGTTTTCCATCGATGTTGTCTCTGATAATGATTATCTTTACTGCTCTTGTAACCACTCTGATACCACTCTAATCATTATTTATGATTATCAGGATGGACAAAGCATAAGGAAGACCATCCCTTTTCTACCAGTTACTCAGTCATACGACTGGCAGGATGATGACTTGCTTTATGACTTTCAAACATGAAATATAAGGGCTCTAGGGCTCTGGGGATAAATGTTTGAGCAATAGCTAGTCGAATCAAAGAGAATTAGGTGACCCAATATTTTTATACTAACGAAAGAGGAGTCAAAAGATAGAAACAACTAATAATTTCCATGTCTATAATCAACAACAACTTAAAGTTGTGGTCTACAGACGTAGGAACAACTGAAGACCTATAACATTTTGAGACCTATGTAGATCTTCAATGGAAAAAGGCTGCAGAGGATGAGCATGGACAACTAGTAGAAATTAGGATCATAGCAAATGGGAACTTTTGGAGCTAAATTATTGCGGCTTGTAGATTGCTTATCTGTCTTCATTGTTTGACTTAACGCTTGAATTTGAAGAAGTTCCTTAGGAATTTTCTGTGGCAGGGACTTGTTGCCATGTAGCGATCTTGTTGATAGTTGTTATCAACCAGTCTCACAAGTATCATACATCGTTGTTGGACATTGATTTGAATTTGTTGTTAGGCAAATTGTTTAATTACATGCTCACTCCTCCATTAAGATCATCTAGACCTATCCCTTTCAGAATTCTCTAGAGGCATACAATTGTACAACGATGACTAGAATTCAGGATTTGTTCTCATCTAGGCATTAACAACACCCACCAAATCTACGGTCTCAAATGATTAGGGTTGGAATGGATGGTGAGGATTGAGAATGGTAGTTATTCATTATGGGAATAACTACCTCCTCCCCATGACACTAACTTGACTCATTTGTACCTTTGCGAATTTGCAGTGTGGCTCTGCAACCAGAGAAATCCTCTTGCACATAAGATGTAAATCTTCATTACAATTTTTTATTATTGGGTAAGTTTATGGTTCATAGTTATTAATTCCTTTATTTTTCATTGGGTGCATTTTTTTGCTACTAGATTTAACTCGATGAAGGTCTTATCACAAGTTTTCAATTTTCGGGAGTTTTCTCATTACTTAGGGTGACCTAGAACCTAATTGATGGACTCATTATGAACTGTAGTGTCTTTTATAACTTCCTTATGAGAGGTTTGGAATGAAATCCTTATACCCTGGTTAGTATGAGCTTATCTTTTGGTTTGTTGCAGGTGTTGGGGTTATGACTACCTCCCAGCATTACTTTTACAGGTGGGGACTATAACCTTCCCATTCAGGGTTTTATTGTAGTTGTTTCGTTGTAACGCCAGTAGCAAGTTCTAACACTCAGACCATTCTTGTTTTTTTTTTTGCAGGTATCCTTCCTAACATTTGTAGTCAAGGCTTCCTTCCAGTTATGATATTCTTTCTTGGTGCCATACTTCTTCAGGCACTGGACAATGTGACCAAGTTGGGTTATTTCAATTTGTAAAATTCAATATTGGCTATACAACCCTAAAATCTTCATCGAGGAGGTTGTTAGGTAATCTCCATTGAAGTTCTAATTTTTTCCTTACTGAAAAAGGTTATTGGAAGCAATTGTTTAGTTGCAAAATTACTAAGATGAAAACCCTCTCTCTTATTCTTAGACTCTTTTTCCATTTTGGTTGTTTGCTTATATCTTTTAACAAGGTTAGGGTTTTTCTTCCTTAGAAGTGAGACCCTCGTTCGACTTTAGGAGGAAACTTCGGTTATAACTAAGCAAATTTTAGGTTATAATTAAACTCTTGTCGTTCTCCAGGCATTTGTGAGACTAGTTCATCCTCCAATCTAGGATTTCTTTGGAATAAGTGTTATATGTCATTAAGGTTATTATGACTTTTGGGTTGTGAACTAATGTTTTTCCTAAATGTTGTCATTGTGGTTGATTATTAGAGGGTCTCATGGCATTACCATTTCTTATGTACACCAAGATTTAGTGAAATCCTTCAGCGACCTTAGTCCATGATGTTAATTATTTTTAATTAAAGTTAAAATTTCATTCAGTTCCTTGTAATATCAATTAGTTAATCCATGTGTTTATTATTAAAGGTTTCTCACTTTATATTGACCTCTTATGATATCATATATATGTAAAAAAATTTATGGTGTCTGTAGGCCCTAGGGAACATAGGTTGTTGTGGTTTTAGAACCCCTTTCTCGATTCCTCAGTGAAATATTATTTCAACTTTCCGTCAAAGTGTAAATAGTTTGTTATCACTATTGTCTCATAATTTTACAATTATCCTTATAAATTAATGCCCTAACTCAAGGTTTATTCTTGATGTTTGGGTTTATAATTTCCTATTGGCATTGTTGTTCTAAAAATTCCCTCTTATGTAAAGCTGTTGAAAAGGATGAATAGTTTGTATTGTTTGCTTATAACCAATTGTGTACAAACTGACATACATATGGGTATGGTTATTAATGCTTCATAACTAGTATTTTAAATTCCTTTACTTAGTCTGGAATTTCTGAGTGAGACCTAACCTTAGGACTTGCTCAATCTGTTCCAGTCTTCCTATCTCGAACTCAAGACTTCTTCTCGGCTATTGGTTAACTAACTTGACCTAGAAATTAATGTAGTTCACATATTCTAACTTGGATTTTGATTTTGAATTCATGAAGACAAATGTAAAATTGTAGTATGCATCCATTCAATAGAGTTCATCCTTCATGAACATAAACAAAAAACAATGACACATTTGGAAGGAAAACAATATACAACAGAAAACATATCATTAATACTTTTTTGTTTTTAAACGTCTGAACTAGTTGTAATATCACCAAGGAAAAGAGTTCTCCACCCAATCAGTGAGTATCGTATCCACTACAAGAACTCCTCCCAACACAATTTCACTCCTAGAACAATTTTCCAAAGAGTGACCATATCAAGTATGTCCCAAGGCTCTTCTGGACCCCTACCAGGTCTAGTCTATGATTTCAACTCAGCATCGTAGCTTCAATTTGGGATTCCACTGACCAACCAACTCAAGAATCCTTTATTTGGCATCCTGCCTCCCTCAGCAATGTCCTTTCTGAGGGTCACAAGATTACAAATTTATTCTCCTCTCTTGGACCTCCTCCAGCTAGGTACCAAGTTCACAAGTTTACCTTAGGTTTTCTTCCCTCTCACCCTCTTGGCTTCCTTTTCCCTAACTGAGATCATTTATCTCTAGGGAGAGGAATAACTATCTGGTAAGTGTAACTCTCATTTAGCACTTTTTCTTGTAATTTTTTAGCTAACCATCACTGATATTTCTATATTCAAGCTTCTGTGATCCATAATGAATTAAGCAAAGTCTTTCAGTAGAAATCACTAAAAGAATTTTTATTTATTTATTTATTTTCGAAACCAACAAGTGTGGTTCATCATCAAGGACCAGATGAAGAGGCATACCATGGAAAAGGCTTAAATAGAGAGCAATGTAGAGACATAATTTAAGTAACGGTTATATTTGAACAATAATATTAATTTATAATATTAATCTATTAATATATTAAAAACAAATATTATTAAGTAACGACTATATTAAACAGGAATATGCCCAAAGTCAGTTGTTAACTATTAATATTTTTAAAAAATTAATGAAATATATATATTATTTTAATATTTTTTTTCAAAAAACTAGCCGTTTAAATATAGTTGTTTACTTAATAATATTTGTTTTTAATATATTAATATTATAATTTAAATATTATTGTTCAAATATAGTCGTTACTTAAAATTATGTCTCTTTTTCTACGAAAAGACTTTGCTTAATTCATCACTAATATTATTTATGAAAAATAAAATAAATACTTATGTTTATTACCTATTCATACTAGGGCTTCCGTATGGCCCAAAGTCTACAATGTCATTTTCAGTAGAAGTAATTAAAACATTTACAACTTACTGAGGGGTATTACACTTTATTTTTCTCTATATAAAATTTGTTATTTAATATGGACATTGAAATAATTTATTTATGGTTCAAAGGCTAATTTTTTCTTACTAATATATTTTTGTTTTAAGTATTACGTGTCATTTGAATATTGAATGAATTGGATATCATATAATATCAATGGTATTATTTTTACATGACATTTCACAACTCTATATTAAATATAATTACATATCTCCCTCATACTAAAAAGTAATTTTTATTTTTATTTTTATTTACTTTCAATCACTTTATCTAAAGTTGATATAGAATTAAGGCCATGTAAGAATTATTTTATTATTTTTAAATGTAACGTTACGTGACAACATCTCTCTCATATTAGTATATAAATAAAACTTTCTTATAAAATATCCATAAGAAAGTCTTACTAATATAACTCTGGATCTAGTAAACATTTTTATATCCATGAGCAAGTTTTAGTTATATTAATACATGATAATAAAACTCTAGATCTACTAAAATTTCTCTGAAGTTTTTCCCTCAAAAAGAGATTTGCATCTACATATATTAAGATATCATAATAAAACTCTAGATCTACCAAACCTTTTCTGAAGTTTTTCCCTCAACAAGAGGTTTGCATATAGAGAGATATGTCCCTCGTATTAGTATATAACTAAAACTTTCTTATAAAATATCCATAAGAAATTCTTTACTAACTAGCTTACTACTCTGTCAATTACAGGTTCACATAACCTATTCTAGCATTCATGCATGGTTGTTATGACATTGAATTCACTATGGTTACCAGTTTCCTTGTTTAATACTCTCTTTGCTTCTGCTCATTCCATATTACTTCTTGATCGTGATTAAGATTTAATGTAAGGTTTTACGTTGAGGCTTATCGTGTTCGTCGAACTAAGAGTTCACTATGTAGATGTATTATGTATATAGTGTAACGACCATGCTTCCTTCGACCCTTGTTGGGATGGAAAGTTTATTGAATTTGTTAAACTATATTTTCTATTATCAAACATTATATTTTAATTGATAAAACTTAATACAGTTAATTGGTTTTACCAATTCCTCCATTATGTTGTGATGTGATACTTGTAGCCTTCGACCATTGTATGATTTGCTCTCTCAAGCAGTTTAATAAATTTTTCTTTTAACATGCATTATCATGGTTAAATCACATGTGTTGTCAATATGATTTTTGAAGGCTCATTTTATTAACCCTAAGGGTTTAGGGTATATGATTTTTATTTATTTATTTATTTATTTACTCGCAGTCTATTACCAAATTGACTTGTACCAAATACCTTTATATTTGGTTGTTGGTGTGTTAAATTTTATTGCATTATTGTTATCAAAATATGGTCTTAAGTGGACATAGTTTCTGTTATGACTTCAGTAGCATATTTACTGATTCTATGCACATTTAACGAATTTTATTCCTGGTTAATCCTAAAGGTGTTTAATTCTTGCTTGAGATATTTAAATGTATATGTTTCATTGTTCTGTTTATAATAACTTAGTTTTCTTCATGTGACATCAGGAAAACTCTTTATTCATGAACCTCATAGAACTTAAGGTTACCAATAGACACTATTTGCTTTACTCATACAAAGGCAATATTATTATGTAAAATATGGAAGAGTGATGGGTCCTACTCCCTTGGACTTGTGAATTCTTTTACAGGGTAAATATTAGGATTTAGGATTGTTTTAGTCTAATGGACCGAAGTCTATTTGGGCCTGGAACTAACCTAATCCAATGACACTATATAAATACAATCTAGTATCAGAATTTCAATTTCAATAGGGATAAACATTGAGTAGAAAACCAAAGAAAGAATACATCTAAGAAAGACAAGAAATCCAAACACTTATATGTGTTCAAGTAGTTGAGTATGCCATGAAAATCACAGGGGAAAGAATATTTCTCCATCCAACGAATCAGTACAAGTAGTCTCTACCAAAACTCCGCCCTATCCACTTTCACTTCCGAAGAAAATTTCTTGATAAGGACCATGCCAGGACCACCCACAACGTATCTGACCACACCAAGTCCTACCTAGGGTTTCACAGACCTCACAAGTCTAACTTGGAATTCCACTGGCCAACCAACTTGAGAATTCCTTTTCCTGGAAGCTTCTCGCCTCCCTCAACAATGTCTTATATAATGTATCAAGATTTCAACTTTTATTTTATTTTTTGGGCCTCCTCCAACCATGAAGTCACTAGGTTGCCTCATGCTTTTTCCCTCATGCCCTTTTGGCTCCCTTTTCACTAACTGAGAAGATTTATTTCTAGGGAGAGAAATAATTGTCTTCAAATTGTCTGGTAAGTGAAACTCTCATTTAAGATATTTCCCCTCATTAACTTCCATGGTTGACCATAACCAATATTATTAATGAAATTAAGAATAAAAATAAACATTTATGTTTATCACCTATTCATACCAGGCCTTCTGTATGACCCATAGTCTGCCAAATTCAAATATTTACAATTCACTGAGGGGTATTACATATTAATTTTTTTTTTACTTATTAATTTTTGCTTGGATAAATTTTATCTATAATATCAATTTAATTTATTTATATATCTAAAATTATTTTTTACTTTTATAAAATTTACTTCACAAAATATTTTTTAACTATGATATTAATTTATGCAATTTTTACATGCATCATTTTAGATTTGTAAGTATTTCAATTTCATGCAACATTTAAGAGTTGACCTTTGTTTATTTGGTTTCCAAAACTATTTTTTTGTTTAATGAGGGGTGAAGGATCAAAGCTAAGTGAAATCTGGAAGAGTGGTAAGTTTTATAAACGAGTGAGTTGGTTGTTTGAATGTGAAAGAAAGCTAAATTTATAGAAAAATAATTTTATTTCATTACTATAGGTTACACATAATGTCGATTTCAAATAATATAGTTTATTAATTTTTGAAAAATAAGCATGCCTTAATTGAAAATTTTGGAGAACAAACATATCTTAATTTTTTTTTTTGGCAACATTACTCTTTTGCTAAAATAAACTTATTCTTTTTGTTTTCATGAATTTGTCCTTGCATAATTTTGTTTTGTGATCAATAATTTGATTGTATATATGCATATACAAAAGTATTTTGTTTAGAAGTTTAAATGAGCTAGCATATTCAATATTATTCTTTATTTTTCATAAACAAGTTGACATATAATTTTTAATATTTTTTTAATGTAACATTACGTGACAACATCTACCTCATATACAGAGAGAGAGATTATTATAT
>APFE031349674.1:0-14533 GCA_000404065.3 Pinus taeda
TATGCATTCCTGACTGCTCGATGAGAGAGAATATTATTCGGGAGAAGCATAATGGAGGTCTAGCCGGACATTTCAGCATAGACAAGACATTTGAGCAGCTCAACGATTTTTACTTCTGGCCAAAAATGCGAAGGGATGTACAGAGATTTGTGACCAGATGTAATGTGTGCCAGTTAGCAAAAGGTCACAGTCAAAACACGGGACTTTACACACCATTTCCCATTCCAAGTAGACCATGGGACTCAATCAGCTTGGACTTCGTCTTGGGTCTACCAAGGAAACAACAGGGTTATGACTCGGTGATGGTAATAGTGGACTAGTTTTTGAAGATGGCGCATTTCATCCCTTTCAGAAAAACTAGCGATGCCACTCAGGTGACCCACTTGTTCTTTACAGAGATTGTTAGGCTACATAGTTTGCCTAAGTCTATTCTCTCTAACAGGGATGTGAAGTTCACAGGGCACTTTTGGCTCACCCTGTGGAAGAAGATGGACACGCAGTTGAGTTACAACTCTGCTTATCACCCATAGACTGACGGGAAAACAGAGGTGGTAAACATAAGTCTGGGGAACCTTCTACGAAGCTTGATTGGTGAGAATTCACGGATGTGGGATCTAGTACTTGCCCAGGCAGAGTTTGCTTATAGCAACTCGCCCAATCGCAGCATGGGTTGCATTCCTTTTTAGATCTTGTATGGCATGCACCCTCGTGGAGTGCACGAATTATGAGATCTGGGACAGTAGGAGAGACGGAGTGCTGACGGGGAAGACTTCACTAACGCAATGAAAGATTTGCATGAGCAGGTGAAAATCAAATTGCAAGACAATAGCCAAAAATATAAGCAGTAAGCAGATTTGAAATGGAGGGAAGTACATTTTAATGTGGGAGATGAAGTGAACGCTTCCTAGAGGTGCATACAATAATCTAAAGTACAAGAAGATAGGTCCCTGCAAAGTTCTCCGGAAATTTTTAGTGAATGCCTACGAAATACAGCTGCCACCAGGGATAGGCATTTCGCCCATCTTTAATGTAGCAGACCTGTTTCCATACACTGCTGGTTTAGAAGGAGACAATACCACACGACTTACATGGGAAACCCAAGATGGAAGTGAACTTGGATGATACAAATGCCTTTTGTTCAGCCTCCCGAGATCGAGAGGATCCTCGACACTCAGGTGGCTAAGCGAACTCGATGGAAGGAGTATCTGCAATACTTGGTCAAGTGGAAGAAACATCCTATTGAGGATAGTTCGTGGCTTGACACCAGGCAAATAGAGCAGGGGGGTCATTCGGTTGAGAAGCTCATGGACTGGAGTCATGAATTTTTCTTACCCCGGGAGACTGATGCAGGAGCATCCAGTTAAGGGCGCCATGACCAGGTGTTGGTCTTAGTTGAGGAGGAGAGGTCATCAACAATTTGAATTTCATTTGTGTTTGTTAATTAAAGACAGTAATAAGAGCCTGTTTTATGCTTTGTTTTTGTCTATTAATGAGTATTTAAGGATAGTACAATTAGGGACAATACGATTAGGTAGAAATAGTTGCAGACACCTGGTTGTCTGGTCTCTTGTGTATTTTAACTTTCTAATTGTTTACTTTAAAAAAAAACAAAGTAACCGGAAAGAAAATATTATCATAGTATTTTACAGAACGAAAAGATCAAATAGCAAGATAGTTGATAACTGCATAACCAAACAAGCAGTTGCCAACACTTTGCTTAAATGTATTGCAAGGCATTATAAAACAGTTGTACACATCATGGACGGGGTTCGTTCTTTTCGGGACAAAGAATGATAATAAAAAACAGAGATATTTTATATATATATATTTTTTTTCCTCCTGAATCCATTAGAATTGACCATTGTATCTCCTATAATCTATTTTTCTTATATGCAATGTAAAACCAAACAGACAATCTGTCAAAATCCTTCCTGAACAAAAGAAAGTTTCCAAATACAAAGTCAAGCAGAAGCTTAAGAAAAGTCGAGACAAAGATATATAGAACGAAGATAAGCACATAGACCTATGCACGCTAAAGAGACTACAGAGGCTTGAACATACGCTACAGCAAGGCATTACCAAGAAATACAATTTCAACATCGAGTATAAACAAGAGGTAACCCTATGCACGATAATACTGAATTTTCTTTTCATTAATCTTTCACAAATATTGTTTCATTCCACATTGGGGTATCAAAATAGGTGAATACAAGTCGACAGCTAACAGTTTCGAAGGCAAGGGAACCCTCCTTCAGAAAAAAAGTAACAGGGAGAGGGTTAGGGTTTCAAACCCTTAAAAAAAAGTTCTTTATAGCCCACAGCCAAATCCACATTATACAGTCAACGAACCAGACAACTAAATCTGTTCACAATTGAACGTATTGCAACCGAACAAGTTGAGCACAATAGAAACACAACCAAAAACCCTTTGACCAAACAGAGACAACAAGGAAATATCCTATCGGGTCTATCTGAAGAAGGAGCTGAGGGTTACACTAACTGGAAACCAGAGACCTACAAGAGAAACACAACAAGGTGTTAGTGAGGAGGGTTTGAGAATCAGACAACAAGCGTAAAGATTGTTAGAAAGGGAATGTGAGTGCCGGATGAACTCACCCTCTCGACAACAAAAATGGGCAAGAAGAATTACCATTGACCGTGGCCATCATTATACCAGAGCCCTACTAGCAAGGAGCCGAGACCATTAGCACAAATAAAAATTGAGAACATAACTTGCAGCAGAGAGAGATATCTTACCTTGCCAGAGGAACCAGTTGACCATGGAAGGGTCCTGTTGAGGCCGCGTCCTGAGCATAAGCATACACAAATTCAACAATAAATTATGTAGTCATTCAAGTAGCATAGGAACTGTAAATGAAGTTAAAGGGTTGAACAAACAACCAGAAAGAAACAGTGAACAATGAGCCATCCAAGAGATAGGAGAACCTCATACAATTCGACCAAAGATGAGTAGAACCAAGTCAGTGAGGCGAAGACCAAATAGAAACAATATTATTGCATGACTGTAACTTACCAACAGAATCCACATTCGACACAGGCAAACATAGTTGCAGAACAAAGCCAAACCCTCATGGAGTCACAAAGCTCACAAACAACAGTGCAAAGTGAAAAATGACCGGGAGAACCCAATACCCTAGGGTTTAGCCAAATGCGGGATGGAAGCCCGAGGTCTGGACACTTGTCCTCTCGACGTACCAAAACATTAAAACAACAATCAATTTCCAACCTAAATATCTGTGCTAAACATTGATTAACAATATCATTATGCATAAATCATTGCAATCAACAGTTGCTGGATTAATATGTGATTAGTGATTATCTGTAAGCTAAGCATACATTGTTAACCACCCCGGACAGACAATTAATAAAGGTTGTACACCATATTGAGGGTTGGTTCCATCATTCTTCTTAAGCTAAAGATTCAAATTCATTAGCTTCATTTTCCCAACTTGAAATTAACCATTAATTGGGATTCAAAAAGATATGTCTTCTTATTCTTCCCTACCTTTATCCAAAATTATTTTGATGTAGATATAGTACTTGCAAGGTCTTCCAAGCCAAGAAGATCTTGGATTGGGGATTCTTCTTGAGCGAAATTTTCAAATTCATTAGCTTCATTTGCCCAACTTGGTAATAGAAGAGGGCCTGTTAGTGTCAGTGTCTTCACCCTACCATTAGTGATCAAAATTTACTTTTTTACATTTCATACTAGGAGTCCCATTCTGATGAGTTGCATTCCATTAGGTCATGGATCTACTAATGGTAGGGTTCATTTAAGTTTTTCCCTCATGGTATATATCTACTGACCTCCTTTCATACTTTTCAGTTAATTATTCATGCTTATTTTCAGTTCATTTCATCAATTAGGTCTTAGGTATAGGGTTTCAGTCTCATTAGGTATTAGGGTTTTACCATGGTCAAATTTCAGTGACTATTGTTGATAATGGTCAGCAGACACATGAGGATGATAATAATGATAAAAAAAGTTCTAATGACTTAATTCGTAAGCTTAATAAAGTTCTCACCTCAAAACCAGTTTTGAGGTGAAAACAGAGCATTTGTATATTATTTTTAAATTTCATGTAATTTCATTGTTCTTATATGTAATAAATGGTTCCATGTTGCTCCTGGTCACCTGGTGATATTGCCAAGTACTCGCCACTGCAAAAGTCAAAGAAATTGAGCATCAGTTCACCTATCCAAGCAAAAAGGTCAAGCATCCAAAAAACATAGTATTTGAAAAAGCAAAAAGACATTACAAAGTGGGTTTTGTACATCAAAAATAAAAAAAGGTTGAAAATCTATATAAAGATCATGCCTCTATTAATCATTTTATTGTTGGATTTGAAGTTCAAGGGCTAAAAGGCGATTTTTAAGAGTTATTGAGCAAAGAAGTGCAAGTGCTGCATTTTTGGAGAAATTCAAACTGGCGCTGCGCACCAGAGGCTGGCAATATGCACTTGGTAGGTGTTGTGCACCTGGCAGACTTTCTTAGTGTAAAACTACACAGGCGTTGCACACCTGGGAGGCGCTGCGCACCTGGGTGAGGCACTGCACACTTGGCAGCCAAGCCTCAAAATGCTCCAAATCGCTCAATTTACCTCAAATCATCCAAGTTTTCCTCTTTGCAAGTAAGTAAATCAATGTTTCTTGTTGAAAATGGTTTTACATCAAGTCTTGGTGGGTATTTAACTCATAAAGTCAAAACCCTAGTTTTCACACAAACTGTCTCATAAAATTAACAAGCTCACTCTCTTATTGTTTTCCTATTTTATCCATTTTGCTTTTGTTTCCTAAACCCCATTCCCATTTACCTATTTCCTAAATACCATTCCCCTCATACATTTTCCCCATTCCCACATTCCCACTTACACTCTCCCTAAACCCTACACTCCCTAAACTCTATTCATATCCCTAAACCCTACTCATTTCTTAAAATTTCTTGATACTCATCTTCATTTCATTCATCCACCCTTCCCATCATTGACCACAAGTCTACAGAGCTACAAAAAGAAATGGAAAGAGACAATGAGTATGAGTGTGAAGAAGACACCCTTAGTGACAGTTCCATGGAGATACATAAGTAGAAAAGTAAGGGCAAGGAAAATATGCGAGAGAAGGATCTTAGTGATGAGCAGGAAAGAGACTTTAACCTTGTTGATCATGAGGAGACACAACAACACTTCACTCATCAAGGGGTTGATGTCATTGACTTGGATACTCGAGATCCAAAGACTGCCAAAGACATGATCACAGAGGAACAAGAGGCTAAGATAAAATCCTTATCAGATAACTTAGAGAGAGCTAAGTGGGTCATCAAATATTTAGAGCAAGGAAACAAACACCTGAGCAAAAAACAAGTCCTCATGGAGCTGCAAATGATTAAAGAAAACCGGCAAAGGGCCAAGGAGGAAAATGTCAAGTTGACTTCAATTGAACAAGAGATTGAGGATGATAGGGAAACTTGGCTTGAGAGGGTTAATATACACCTTAAGGGGTTGATTGAGAAGGCCAACAGAGACAAGAAGATGCTTCGCCACATGGCCTACCACTACATCACTCACAACAAAATATGCAACATAAGGATGAGGAAGCTTAAGGCTAGGTTGAGGAAGGCCTTAAGGAGAAAAAAGGAACAAGATAAGTTGAAAATATTGGCTGAAGCCTCACTAGCCCATCAAAGAAACTAATGGTGGTTCCTTGTGCAAAATCTGGGAATTTTTTGATAATTTTTTGTCTTTTTCAAATTTTGGAAATTTGAAAACAGGAAATTGCCTTAGGTGAGCAGCGCCACCGGTGCTGCGCTTTTCCTTGGAGGAATTTTTGAAGGAATGGCTTATATATCTAGATTCATCATGATGAGAACATCAAACCTAGAAAATCTAAGCAATTTTGGAGAAAAACTAGGTCACCAAAAGGTCAAAAAACTACCAAAAAATGACCTCTCTGCCTCTTTTTGGACACACAGAAGAAGCCTTGGGAGATTTCACTTCTGAGGGGTGGAAATGACCTCCAAATGCACAATTTCAAGACTTTCCAGAAACTAGACAGGAATACCTTTCCAATGAGCTATCTTGGGCTCAATTTGGCAAAGGAGAAGGCCTTCAAAACTGGGTCTGAAGTGGCACTGTGCCTAGAGCCAGTTTGCCCAAAAAATCTAGTTTTCGCCTAGTTTCTCTACAAGTTGATTTTTCTCTCTTCATGGATGAATTTATGATTGTAATTAATGCCATGGTATGTAAACGTAATTGTGAAATGATCTTAGGGGTAGATTCATCAGTTTGAGGTGGTTTGGGGGTCAATGAATAAGTTTCCATGCTTATAGAGGCAAGTTGTTCCACTGCCTATATTCCTGTTCCTTGTTTGGAAAAGGTTGTAACAGTTCCTTATCTCTTGGATTCAAACCTTGATGAATAGCATAGGTGGTTTGATTTCTATATTATGCATTTTCTTAGTCATTAGAAAAGGTTGGACTCTCTTGGATGCTCTGAGCTACATTGTACACCTTTATCAGCAGTTTGACAAGGAAATAAACCAGGATTTGCAGCTATTTTTATGGGATACTTGTGGTAAAGTGTTTTTGCATAGTTTCTTCTTCTATTATTATTTTTTCTCATGTGTTATGTGTGCCACAATCTAATTCATTCTTCTAGCTAAATGATATCAAGATAGATAGGTAGAATACATTGGTTACAATTCTCTTCCTTGGGAAACAATTTAGTTTTTGATGTTTTCTACTATTTGAGAAGGATACAAGACCTCTGCATGTCCTCCTCAGCTCCTCACCTGTCTTAGTCCTACCATCTCACTCAATTTCAAGTGCCAAAACACCTACCTACCTCTCCCCATAGAACACCCTACATTCCTAACTTGATTTCCCAGACCCAAAGCTGCCTGATCCATTTGATCCAGCAAAAAACCAAACAAAAACAATAAAAAACCCTAGATCTACTATATCTAGCCCAAAATCAAAATTTGATCCAGTAATCTCGACTGAGATTGACAAGGAGAGAGCCCTCTCTTGACCTGGTAGGGCTAGCTACTAGGTTAAGCTTGGCTTGTGGTTATCCTAGGATTGCGTCCCTTCAACCTGGGGTCAATCTAGGCTCTAACATAGTGGCAACCATACTGGGGAAGAAAGACAAATAGCCCCAGTACTATTAAGAAGTTTTGAACTTTTGGATGATAAGTTTAGAATTCATTAGGCTAAAAAGTGGAAAGTTGTAAAGAAATATAAAAATCTTGAGAACTTTGAACATACTGGCTTCAAGAAGATACACCAGGTCTAATCTCGATCTTGATCCTCCTCCCATATTTGAAAATACTAATCTCATTCTGAGGATACTCAGACACCAAAGTTCACTAAGTCCAAGACCGATTTCCAGATCTCATTCATGCCCTGTGGAGTGGCTATTCCTTGAAGATCTCCCTTTTGAGGAATATTTTGGACTCTCCCTGTTTAGAACCAAATCTGATAGTGAATTGCTGGACATAGTCGCAGACCCAGAATTCACCAAATAGCTTGAAATCGAAAGGGCCAAATTGTTAAGTAACCGAAATCTTCAGAACTCTCTTCAGTCATCCCTCACTACTGATCAAATTCCTGAACTCTCTGATTCAGCTTCAACATCTTTTGCCCCTCCATCATTTCCCCATATTTCAGAGAATCATCTGTCATCTCCATTTATACCTTCACTCCCCCACCAGCCTGTTATTACCCCTCAAACACCCATCACCTCTGTTACATCAACTGCCCTTTTTGTCATAAATCCCCTTGTTTCCCCAAGACCAGTTTCAAATCTGCCTCGAGTCATCGCTGCCAAATATGCACCTCTCGTTCTGCCTTAGAATTTGGATTATATGCCTGCTGATTACCAAATTAAGATACCTTTGTTCGATGCCACTCAAATTATTATAGCGCAACAACATGTTGATAGGATGAATGGATTTTTTGACCTTCATGAGGTAGATGTAGAAAATGTGTCCATGAGATTATTTGTACAGAGCTTTGGAGGCTAGGTTCAAAAGTGGTTCAGAGCATTACCAGCGACATCTATCGATACTTTGTCATTTCTCCACAGACAATTCCTGCACTGATGGGAGGTAAAGAAAAATCTGCTCCAAATTCTATCTGAGTATGAAAATATAAAAAGAACTGTAGGTGAAATTGTGCAAGATTATTGTGTAATTCAATGCAGTTTATAATGCTATTCTAGCTGAAATTAAACCACTGATGGAGTTAGCATTGATCAAATTTCCCGACGACTTCAATGTTGATATGGCATATTAGTTGAGAGAAAGATATCCTACCACACTTGAGGATATGCAGAAGAACATATTTAGTGTAGAGGCAAATTTGCTGGCCAAAAGAGAAAGGATGAAAACTGAAAAGAAGGTGACTATAAAGGAAGAAGCATCTTCCTCAGATGTTAAGCCAAATCATATACTCCAAAAAATTGAGAAGATGTTTGATCGGTTGACAATTGCAGACAAGCCTGAAACCACAATCAAAAATCCAAACTTCAGAAGACAACAACAACCTCAGTTCAGGATTAAATAAAGGGAACAAAAGGCACAAGATCAGTCATCGCAGCAGCAGGTCAAAACTCCTTTGCAGAAAAACTATGTACATGGAATAGATGATGAGGATGATGATGATCCGATGGTTGAGGCGAATCATTTCTTTACTGCTAATGGTTTTCCCATCTATCTCATGGAAGATGAAGAATATTCGGAGATCCCTAATGTTCAAAAGGATGAAGAATACATACTAGCAAATGAAGCGGCTTTAGAGGATGTGTCGGATGATTATCAGCGAAGATATATGAATGCATTAACAACACAATAGAAATAATATTCATTAAGAAGCAAAGATGTACCAATCAGTCCAGTTCAAAAGAGAAAGGAAGCACAACCCAAAAATGACTCCTCAAACATTCAAAAGAAAGGGAAGGAGCTTACTGACCCAAATTTCAGCAAAGGATCATCTACAAATAGCATCGCAAATGAGAAGAACAATCAGTCAAGTTTAGCAAAAGAGAAAGTCAAAAATAAGCACCTTCCAGTCAAAGAAGTAGATAAAGTTTCAGCTTTTAGTTTAGAAAATGAGATTGCTAAATTAAAAGTTTCAATTCCTTTAACTGAATTGATGAAGAACAACAACTATAAACACCATGTGTCCAAAATTTTGAACATAGATACTTTATCTGATATGGTTAATTTAGAAGATGATCACCCTGAGCTCATTTTTGGCCCTGCCTTAGAAGGTCAGTCCGAGGATAGTGAAGTTCCTCCATTCTATATAAGCCTTAGACTACATGAGTATGTCCTCCACAATGCCATCTCATTATGGAGAAACTAGGCCTTGACATTACTCATAAATATCATGACTTGTACTCTTTTGATTCCGGTAGGGTCCATTGTATTGGTCTTATCAAAGACTTGGTGGTGTCTCTATACCAAATCCCGACAAAGAATGTTCTCATGGATGTGGTCGTTGTGGACATTCCACCATGGTTTGGTATGCTTTTGTCGAGATCATGGGGTGAAAAGCTTAAAGGGTCTTTACAACTAGATTTCTCCTATGCTACCATTCCCGTCTTTGGCCAATTGAGAAAACTATATAGGGAGAAGAAAATGAAGTACATGATAGCAAGCAAGGAGAAACTGCTTAATCATCCAATTAATGCTGTACATACAGATTTAGAGTCATTTGTATTATATTTAGATAGTGGTTTGAATGATGTTGATAGTCAATTAGTTGAAGTAGAAGATGTGCCAGAGATTTTAGAGAAATCCTTGATCAAGAAAGACACAAAATTGCAAGTACCTCTGAGCAGTCCACATACCGGCAGCAACAAAAAGGTAATGAACAATAGCAAAATGAAGAGGTTAGTCAAAGTGAAAAAGAAAAGGAAACAAAATTTCAGCATTTAGAAGATGAAGTAGGTCTATGGAGCATGGATTTTGAAGGAGTCGTGGGTAAGGATGGTGCCGGCATAGGGATTTGGATTTGCAGTCCTGTTTTCCAACCAAATAAAGTCCCTAGTACTGTTAGAATTTGTTTATATAAATTGGCCTTTGACTCTTCTAACAATGAAGACGAATATGAAGCATTGATTGCAGGCTTGAAAATTCTCAAAAAACTGAATGCAAAAAGGATATCAGTTTATGGAGATTCATAGCTAATAATCAAGCAAGTCAAGGGTTAATATCAAGCCAAAAACCCGCAAATGAGAGCCTATCAAAATGGAGTTTTAGATATCTTAAGGATGTTTCCAAATTATACCTTGACAACAGTACCTCGTGCTCAAAATGTTATTGCAGATTCTCTTGCCACTACTGCAAGTAATTTGAAGATTCCGATGAATTCCAACAAAAAATTTGAGATCCATGTCAAGCATCGCCCTACTGTTCTGGACAATTTAAGGTATTGGTAGGTGTTTTTGGATGATAAGGAGATCAATACCTTTTTTCAGAATGAAGGGAACTACAAGGATGCTTCCATAGATGTTGACTGTGATACCGATGAACCGGAAATTGAGGTGAATTAGATGGAAATATTGCAGTTGAAGGATAACATTATCCCTAAAGGTATCATACCTTTAGAAGAACTTTTCAATGAATATGATGTGTCTAGAAAGCCAAGCTTGGTGCCTACAGACAAAGGTGTTGAGGATGTGAATCTTGGAACAACAAATAAGCCCAAGTTTTTGAAATTGTCGAAGACATTGTCTCTTGAGGTAAAGTCTAAATATGTTAGATTGTTATCTGAATTCGTTGAAGTGTTTTCTTGGGATTATTCATATCTAAAGGTGTATAACAAAGATATAATTTATCACACTATTCCCATCAAGCTAAATCAGAAGCCGTTTCGACAGAAGCTAAGAAGAGTCAATCCCAAGTTGCTTTCGTCCATTGAAAAAGAGGTAAACAGATTATACAAGGCTGGTATAATTGTCCCAATCAGATTTTCTGATTGGATTTTGAATCTTGTTCCTATGAGAAAGAAGATCGATGAGATAATATTGTGTATCGATTTCCAGAATCTGAATAAAGTGTCATTGAAGGAAAATTACCTGTTGCCGAAGATGGATCATATCCTCCAAAGAGTGGTTGGAGCATCGCGCATGTCACTACTTGATGGATATTCATGGTATAATCAAATTCTAGTACATGAAGATGAATGAGATAAGACTTCATTTACCACCCCTTGGGGAACTTTTCATTATGCTAAAATGCCATTTGGTTTGAAAAATGTTGGATCCACATTTCAGCCTGCAATGGACATCACTTTTGCCAATGAAAGGGATGTAATTCTGGTTATATATTTAGATGATTTGATAGAGTTTTCAGGTTTGGATGATGAACATCTTCACCATTTGAGGATTATGTTTCAGTGATGTAGGAAAATTGGGATATCACTCAATTCGAACAAAATTATCTTCACCATAGATGAAGGGAAGCTGCTTGGCCATATTATCTCAAAGGAAGGAATTCACATTGATCCTTCAAGGGTAGAAGCAATTTAGTAGATAGATTTTCCCAGTAACAAGAAAGAGATACAAGCTTTTAACGGTAAGATGAATTTCCTATGAAGATTTGTATCCAATCTAGCTGAGCATTTGAGAGAAATTACTAATATGTTAAAGAAGGACAATGTGGTAAAATGGACAGAGGATGCTATGAAATCATTTAATTTGGTAAAATATGCTTTATCTACAACCCTGGTTTTGATTAGTCCTGATTATACACAAGATTTCATTTTATTCATTTTGATTAGTCCTGATTATACACAAGATTTCATTTTATTCTCATTTGTATCTGAGCATACCATAGCAACAATTTTAATGGAAAAGAGAGATCAGCTAGAAAAGCCCATTGCATTTTTCAGCAGGACCATTAGAGATGCTGCTTTGCGGTACAACATAATTGAGAAATAGGCTCTTGCTCTTGTCAAAGCTTTGAAGGACTTCAGAGTGTATATTCTGCACTCCCACATCATAGCATACATTCCTAACCCAGCGGTTAAGGATGTGCTGGTATAAACCAATCCAGAAGGAAGGCGAGGAAAATGGATTGCAGCAATGTTAGAATACGATCTAGAGATCAATCCTACAAAGCTGATCAAAGGACA
This sequence comes from Pinus taeda, assembly GCA_000404065.3. Lineage (NCBI taxonomy): Eukaryota > Viridiplantae > Streptophyta > Pinopsida > Pinales > Pinaceae > Pinus > Pinus taeda. Next base: position 12,158 of record APFE031349674.1, read on the forward strand.
AGGCTTGGCGAGGCTAATGGCGAAATCAAACTTGCATGCTCTAGATATAAATCTTATTGCAGCCATGTCCGAAGATGAAGAAGAAAGCTTCCTGATTCAATTGTCTGAAATGTTCCTTTGGTTACCATGGTATTTGTCAGGCCAGGCAGTAACTCCATTTAGCAAAAACTGATTCGTATGTTCATTCAATCAGGTAGGTTTGTTATATACATGAGGGAGAGACTGTTCAGTTCATCTCTCGATGACTGTTCACATTTCTCATATATTTATTTGCATATATTTACCCAATCACAAGGATTAGGTGTCAACATTCCCCCCTTATCTGAAGGGATTTTGGTGAGTCCAAGCATTGTTCTGAATCGTTCAATCTTTTCTCTTCCAAGCGCTTTGGTGAAGATGTCTGCAATTTTCTCATTTGTGGAACAATGACGGAGATGGATTGTTTTGGCCTCAACATGATGTTGAATTAGATGATATTTAGTATTGATGTGCTTTGTTCAATCATGGAACTTTGGGTTCTTGGCCAACTTTATTGCAGAGGTGTTGTCAATCATGAGTGGAGTTGATTGTACTTGTTTTACCTGCAAATCTTGAAGAATTTTCCTGAGCCACACAATTTTTTTGTTGCTTCAGCTGCTGCCACGTATTCTGCTTCTGTTGTGGAATCTGCTGGAACTGATTGTTTGCGTGATCTCCAGGAGACAGCTCTTGATCCAAGACTCATAACATATCCTGAAGTAGATACCCCAATTTCTTTGTCTCCATCAAAGTCTGAATCAGAGTATCCGATCAAGCTGAAGTCATCCACCTGTGTGTACTTGATTCCAAAGTCTTGAGTTCCCTTCAAGTACTTTAGAACTCTTTTTGCGGCAGACCAATGTCCCTCACAAGGCTTTTGCATAAACCTGGAGAGGATTCCAATAGCAAATGAAATGTCTGGTTTGGTAATAGTTAGGTAGTTGAGACTTCCTATAAGTTGTCTATACTTTGTTGCATCCTCAAATTCCTTTCCTTCAATAGATGTGAGCTTTAAGTTTTGTTCCATTGGAGTAGTAAGAGGATTGCACTCTGTCATGCCAAACCTATTCAAGAAATCTCCAATGTATTTCTTTTGAGAAAGAATTATGGACTTTGGATGTTGGGTTACTTCAATGCCAAGATAGTAATGAACATAGCCCAAATCAGTCATTTCAAAACTTTTCCCCAATTCCTTCTTTATGGATGCAATGTAGCTTTCATTGTTCTCTGTCATTAAAAGATAACCTACATATACCAAAAGATATACAACTATTTTTCCAACTTTCTTGATAAATAAAGTTGCATCATCAAGATCAAAATGATTGAAATTGAGTTTCAGAAGATGCTCAATTAGTTTTTCATACCAGGCTCGCGGTGCTTGTTTGAGGCCATACAAGGACTTCACAAGTTTGCATACATTATGTTCATGTCCTTTCATAGCAAATCCTTCAGGCTGGGACATAGAAATATTTTCTTTTAGATCTCCATCAAGAAAGCAGTTTTTACATCCATTTGATGGACTTTCCAACCGTTCTGAGCTGCTAGTGCAAAGAGTGTCCGGATGGTAGCCCATTTTGCTGTGGGGGGGGAATTCTCCTCATAATAGACCCCTTCCTTCTGTGCAAAACCTTTTTCCACAAGCCTAGCTTTGTGCTTGTCAAGTGAGCCATAAGCTTTATACTTGTTCTTGTAGACCCACTTGCAGCCAATTGGTTCGGTTCCTAATCGAGGATCAACCAGCTTCCAAGTGCCATTCTTTATGAGGGCATCATACTCCTTTTACATCGCTTCTTTCCATTCATCATGAGAAGCAACTTCTTTGAATGAAGTTGGTTCAAAATCTGTAGACAAGTTTAATTCACAATCATAAGACACATCCATATCAACAGGTGAAATAGAGTCATCTACATCACCTCCATTTTGCCGGCTTGAATTTTTGGTTCCTGTCTTTCCAACTTCATCAGGATGAACACTTTCAAGTGTCTTTTTCAACCACTTTGGGGGACCTTTCTGAGATGGTCTAGGCTGCTCCGTTGATTGAGTTGGGACTGAATCAAGATTGAGTCTCCCAATTCTATCAATTACATCACTTAAAGCATCATCCGTTGTTGGAGTTTCATGCGTGGGAGAGTGTTCTTCAAAAGAAGATTCCACATGTTGATCTAGTATAGGAATACCCCCTTCAAGATGTGGAATCTAATTATCAAATTCTCGAAATGATTTTGTTTTTGCGAATCTATCCAAGCGATCAAGTTGTCGCTCAACAACATTGTCAGTTTTGGATGATTCAAGAAAAATTACATCTCTAGATACAACAAATTTCTTATTTACTTCATCATAGAGGCGGTATGCTTTGGA